>JBBPBX010017644.1:0-46575 GCA_038048925.1 Garcialebias charrua | reverse complement strand
ATTCATTCAACCTTTATTTAGTCAGGTAAATCTTATTGAGCCTCATGGGCTCATTTACGAAAGCGACCTGCTAAAACTAAAGAACGATGAACAGCAATGGTAGAATTTCCTTAAACAATAAACAAACAATAGAAAACAAAAAGAGAGAAAGAAAAAAAAAAGAGAGAAATACATTTTTTTTTAAACAAAGTATCAAAAAACTAGCAAAACATTATAAGGTAGACGTATAAAATCAAAGACAGGAACAAACAGGTTTCCAACAGATTCTGAAAACCATTTAGAGAAGTCAAGGTCGAGAGCTTCAGATCTTTCTGTAAGATATTCCATGAAGCAGGAGCGGAGTAGGAGAAGGCCCTTTTTCCAAGTTCAGTCCTCACTGACGGCACATTGCAGGTAATCATGTCCTGAGAGCGCACGCTGTAGCTGCACTCACGCAAAGACATGTATATATAATTATAATACTAATTTGGCTTTTATAATGGATATGAATGGTTTTGTTCAGTGCCCTGAGACGACTTCTGTTGTGACTTAGTGCTATAGAAATCAATTGAACTGAATTGAACTGTATGTTGGTGGCCATCTTTTATTTTGATGAAAATTCAACAAGTCTGCTGGCATTCCTTAGAGAACTTTTACTAATTGGCTTTTGTATGTACCGGTATATGAACGTTTCTGTTCTGTGCCCTGAGACTATTTCTGTTGTGACTTGGTGCTATAGAAATAAACTGAACTGAATTGATGCGACAACTCAATTTTTAATAGTGACCTTTCTTATGAATAGATGCAGCCACACACCCAACATGTAAGTGGGTACCACACTTATGTTTCATGTTTTCCAGCTCACAACACTAATGAACATTTATGGTGGCAGCCATCTTGGATTTTGATGTGGCAACCCAATTTTTGACAGGTCTTTGTTATGTTTGTTATAGGTAGTCCTCGAGTTACGACGGTCTCGAGTTACGACGTTTCGTGGTTACGACCTTTCGTGGTTACGACACGAATCTCCATAAAAAAATAAAAAAATAAAAAAAATAAATACATATACAGTATATATATACTGTATATATGTATATATAATAATAATAATAATAATGTGTTTTTCTGTCATCTGTGTATGCTTCCCATACACAGACGAAATTCGTCTCTGCATTTAACCCAACCACCACCAGGTGGTGCAGTGAGCAGCCATAGAAAGCGCCCGGGGAGCTGGAGAATTAGGTGTGCACTCATAGACACCAAGGTGTGTAGTGGCCGGGGCGCGAACCCGCGTCCTTCGGGTCCCAAGTCAGAAGCCCTGCCACTACACCATCTTATAAATTTTATTTTGAAGCCGATTTACGCAGTTTCCGGTTTCCCGTTTTGCTAACTGTGGAGGCTACAGCTGTTTGTACTCTCTAAAAAAAGCTAAGTCTGGTCCTCTGGACATTCAAAAAAACAAAACAAAACTTGTTGGAGCAAGCTGGACAGGCAAAAACAGGCAGCAGCTGTGGAAAGGTACCGTAAATTCCGGGATATAGGTCGCGGTTTTTGCCTAATTTGCATGCCCTGCGACCTATAGAGAGGTGAGACCTGTTTATGGATTTTTTCCCATATTTTTAGACCAATTTTTGGCTCAGATGTGACAGTTTTTCATTTTGGCAAAAAATGGTGCAGTACCACTTTTGTCCGCTAGGGGACACTTCCAGAGAGTCCACCGACCGTTTCCAGCTCATGTGTCCGAAAAAAGCCTCCTCTGCTCGGACTGACTCTGTCGCCCGGCCTCCTGCTCTGGAGGTAACTACTGTTTGCTGTGTTTTGTTAGCTGTTTGTTAGCAAGATAAGTCAAGAACCACAGGACAGATTTTTATCAAATTTACAGAAAGTAATCACTGTATATGGACATTTACAACTGACTAGCTTTATGAGATGTTTAGAGCTAAAAAAAAATCGATCTTTTTGCATCGTTCTTTGTTGTTAGCGGTAGCTACCAAAACGGATACTATTTGTCTAAATAACTCATAAACCACACCGCAGATTTTCTTTCAGCTTACAGAGCGTAATTATTTGGGTTTCATTTACAAACTGTTGACCTGTATGAGACATTTGAGCTAAAATTCGATTTATTTACAATTTATTTTGGCAGCGCACGCGACAGATTTGGAAGAAGTCAAAGCGAAACAATTTAAATCCAGCTGATTTGACCATTTCGTGAATTTATTAAGGAACGGTTAAGCTCAGGAACCCTTGTGCTATAATGTCAGCTAAGAAATATATTTTTAAAAGCGTTTATTTAGCAAAATTTTAAAGAAATAAAGCCGCCCCACCCGCGCGACATGGCAAAACTACTTTTTTTAATCCAGCTGATTTGAACATTTCGTGAATTTATTAAGGAACGGTTTAGCTCAGCAACCCTTGTGCTATAATGTTCAGCAAACAAATAATTGTTTTTACGTGTTAATCTTGTAAAGTCCTTCCGTGCGCGCTCGCTCCTGTGGCAGACATTTGCAGCAGAGCTACCGGTAAACACTCGGTCCACATTTCCGGGTTGTCTCAGCGGTGACGCGTTACGTCGGCGGTGACGTAGGTGCGATCTATATTAAGGTGCGACCCGTTTATGGATTTTTCCAAATTTTTGGCAATAATTGGACAAAGCGATCTATAGAACAGTGCAACCTTTATTCGCGAAAATTCGGTAGCTGTTTTATGGATGGCGGTTTTACAAAGTAAACGAATGGAGAATCCGGAGGAGGGAGGGAGAAACTGAGGAAATGGCTTCACCAGCAATCCAGAGTAGGAAATTAACTCTTTTTTCCCTTCATCATGGCTCTGAAATGTATGTGTTTTTGATAATTATGCAGGGTACAGTACTGTGTTAGGATAGGCTAAGTGCTAAAAAAAAATTAAAAAAAATAAAAAAAGGATGGGCTAAGTGCTTGTTAAAATACAGTACTGTACGTATAAGGTGCAGTTTTGACGTATGTTTCGAGTTACGTCGAAATTCGCTTTACGACGCCACGTAGGAACGAAACTCCGTCGTAAGTCGAGGACTACCTGTATTCTTGTTTTTAGTATTTTTGCCTTGTTTTATATGGCACCTTCATTTATAGTTTTATACACTACTTTTATTTTAGTAGCATTTTACTGTAGTTTATTGCCGCCTGTACTTTATATGTTGTCTGTCTAAAACAGGTCTCTCTTGTAAATGGATCCTCGTGACTCAGTGAAACTAACCTGGATAAATAAAGGTTGAATGAATGTGTAGATGTAGCCTCACACCAAAATGGAAGTCGGGCTCTCACTTATTTTTCAAATTATGTTCACAACATGCAGAGGGACTGACAAAGGGTATTTACAATTCCCCCTCTTTGCTCTGTGATGGGGGACAATAACTTAAAAATAGCGTAACATTTAGATAAAAAAAAAACTACTTTAAAGTCTGCAAAATAAATTCATACTACCGTACATGCATTTATAAGTTTAACAGAGTGTGAGCAAAATGCTCGACTGAACCTCCACTCTGAACTGGAGAAACAAATTGTTGATCAACCACCAATTAGACAAGTTTGTCAATCATGTCTGATAGCTGCTGGATGTGTAATTGCCGGTACACATTAATAAACAGATACAAACACTGTAATACAAATAAATGACCAATAAGTATGAAAAGAGTGAAAACTTTGTCATTTAAAGTGTGTGAATTCCTACCGCTCGTGTCCGTGCCTTTCTGAGGCGTAGCGACTCGTAGGAAGATCTGCTGCCTCCATGAGTGCCGGTGACTCCGCAGAGGACTTTCCTTTGTTGGTGTAGAAAGAGCGGCTACATCGCTGAAAGCACAAACACACACAAACATGGTCACATGTGCAAAGACAAGCACTCACACTAGTTTACACACCTGCATTAATCAAATAAAGGTGCTCATTTTGGCACACAGGTCTTAATAGTTTGTGTACGTGTGTGTTATGTACCTGCTCTTTGAGTCGGGACAATCATTCTCTTGGACAGGAGCCAGAAATTGAAATTTCAGAAAATTAGGGACAGAGGAGGAGGAGTGGAGACGGGCACGGAGACCACCCAGAGCACTGAGATGGCAGTGATGAAGAGGAAAATATAGATAACAAAAAAAAAAAACATGGACCCACATCACACAGAGACAATGTCGCTTAACTCCACTGATGACAATACAAACACGTTAAGCTTTAAAGTGGAGAAAAACAAAAACAAACTAAATGGACGACTCATTCGAATGGGTTGTCCTCAAAGGACAACAGGAACAGCAAGATCTGACGAAGGAAGAAAAGCACGAGCACAAAAACAAAGTGAAGAACAAACGGTGCTCTCACCTTCTCTTATTAAACCTGGTTCCAGCAGAAGGTGAGGAAGAACAACGGACAAGGACAGGAGAGGGGGATGAAGAGCAGAGAGGAACAGGAGGAAGAGTGGAGTCGGTTGGGAGATTTCTAAGAGTCGGTGCAAAGGCAGAATAAAAAATGAAGAGGGGGAGAAGGACACTGAGCAGTGCATGAAAACTGAACAAAGTGAAGCAGCAGCAGATTTAGCAGAGCTTGGACAAAAACTGGAAGAACAGTAAAAAACCAGCGTTTTCTTTTTGTTCAGTTCAAGGTTTACTTTTTAGTCTGGTCAAGATACCTGCTCCAGTTTCAGCCTTGATTAGAGGGTAATTATTGTAATGGTGTGTGACCAAGATCTACCTGTTGTCTACTGGGGGGTAGCAAAGAGGAGAGTAGGTGAAGGTAATGTTCAGGGGGCAACGTGGAGCTACACCTTAAACTGTTCTACAACTCATTGATGTTATAGCATCCATCCATCCATACATACATACATAAGGCCCCCGCATAGCTCTGCATACGTCCATACGCAGCTGTACGTACGTACGTACTATGCAGAGGAACAAGCGTATCCCCGCAGGGCATGTACGCGCAAAGCTCAAATTTTACAACCGCGTACGCAAGCGCGTTGTCGCACAATAAACTGCCCGGCGCCGGACTGTTTTGTATGCGACACAAATGTATTAGATTCCCCTTCTTCATCCCTGATCTGGACTTTTGTTTTGTTTTTTGCCAAAAGGCAAGTGATCTCTTCCTCCTCAGTTGACTCCATGACTGAAATGATGAGAAATTAATGAATTTGTCACGAGCGAATTAAACTCAAATCCAGCGTGGCTGCCAGAGGGTCTGGAGATTTCCTGGTGTGCTGGTCTGATGTGTGGGCTGCAGGACCAGCGCTCCCCGTTTTTTGTTGTTGTTTTTAGAACTTTTTATTAGCATATAAATACAGAACACCGCTGCGGGTGCAGCTGCCAGCTCGCGCCTTTTTTCCCCCCACCCGACCGGTCAATCAATTTCGTAGGCGTGTCAGCAAATGACCAATCAGCGACCTCAATTTGTCCCGTAGGTAAACGCTCTGGGTTGCAGTTGCTCAAATGACGTCAAGAATTTGGAGCAAAAACGCGAGAATGAACGCAAGAACGTATGCTGAGCTGTGCGGGTGAACTGACTGCGTACAATACACGCGTACGGACGTACGCAGAGCTATGGGGGAGCCTATACATACATGCATACGTACATCCACTTTACTTTTTTAAGTTTAACAGATTAACTGTTTTACAAAAAAGCTTCTTCCAGATAAGGCAGATAGTTTGTGCTGTCCAGATCTGTCTTTGAAAGAAATAGTCCATTCATGCGTCAGCTGGACTACTGTAATGTGCTTTATGTTGGGGTCAGTCAGGTGTCTCTTTCACGTCTCCAGCTCGTCCTAAATGCTGCAGCTCGGATCTTAACAGGAACTCGTAGATTTGAGCACATTTCACCAGTTTTGTCCTCCCTTCACTGGCTCCCTGTGCGTATCAGAATTTATTTAAAAATTCTCCTGTTGACATTTAAGTGCATTAATGGCCTTGCACCTTCATACCTTTCTGACCTACTTCAACCTTATGTTCCTTCTCGGGGGCTGAGTTCATCTGAGCAGCTGCTTCTGGTTGTACCAAAAACCAGACTGAAGCTCAGAGGAGATCAGGCCTTTTCAGTGATTGGCCCTAAACTCTAATCTGGACGCCAACATTTCAACACTTCACTTCCTGTTTTTAAATCTCTCCTGAAAACACACCTGCATTCACTGATGTTTAACACAGTCTGATCTGATTTATTATTTCATTGTTTCTCATTGTGTTTTTTTTGTGTGTGTTTTTTTGTTGCTTTTAATTACGTACACCTTATTTTTTACTTGATGCTGTGATTTTATTGTTAAGCACTTTGGGAACGGTTTCTGTTTTAAATGTGCTCCATAAATATATTTGACTTGACTTTTCCTTTCAGGGTTGCATGGAGCTGGAGTCTATCTCCAGCAGTCACTCTGTGAGAGGCGGGGGACACCCCGACAGGATGCAGGTCCATCACAGGGACCAATAGAGACCACTGAGACAAGCTTAGGGACTATTTAAGTTTCCAGTTAACCTAACACCCATGTTTTTGGCATGAGCGAGTAAACTGAAATATATGGAGAAAACTTGCATGTGCATGGGGATGTTGTGCTAAAAAACTAAAAAGGAACAGTAATCCAGTAACTCCTCGTTAAAATGACGTAGACTCGTACACTCACTGATAAGAAATTCAAATAAAACACAAAAATGCAGGAAAATCCTCCATACTATAAATTCCAAACTAGGTTCATGGTCTTTGTCATTTGCTTTTGGGTGAAACCAGCTGGCTGGACCAACATGTACAGCCCAAACTAGCTTGGTAACATTCTCCTTTGTTTGTGGAGATGTGCAAGTTCAGCTGGTGGCTGATAATAATAATAATTAATTCAATTTATAACGCACTTTTCATTACTGAAAATCTCAAAGTGCTACACATATATTGAATGCTACACACATTCATAAACCGGTGGCGGCAGACTACCATGCAAGGTGCTTTCCAGTCCTACCGGGAGCAACTCAGGGTTAAGTGTCTTGCCCAAGGACACAACGACACATGGTGCGGGTCCCGGGAGTCGAACCGCCAACTTTCCGATCGGGAGACGACTGCCATTACCACTACACCATGGCCGCCCTGACTGTACAAGTTATGGATGTACACAACTAAAACCTTTGCTTGTAGGAGTTGATGGCAACTGTGATGATCTTATACAGAGTATTAGAGTTAAATGTTTAACATGTGCTTTGCATGTGTAAGCACCAAAACACACATTTAAATCCAAACCCCTGATCATCATCTATAAAAACAGGTTTAAATGAACAGGAACTCTCCTCACTTGCTCTGGTGTGGGGAGTCGGTGCTGACAGAGTAGTGTCGTACGAGCTTGGGTTTGGTAGCTGCACCGGGGTCTTGCCCTGCGTGGGGAAGTTTCTGGAGAGGAGAATACTCGAGTACCGAAGAGGAGGTGGGGGAATGGCTGAAAGTGCTGGCGCGTCGGCGGAAGCCCTGTAGCTCAGGATCGCCGGGCAGAGAGGAAGAGGAGAAGAGAGGAGACGATCTGTCAAGAAGCTTCAGGTCTCCTGTCGAGTTGTGGCCCCTGAAGAGAAAGACGGGGAAGAGGAATGCACAGTTTAAACAAGCTAACTGCAGCTCTACACAAAACCGGTTAAACAAACTAATTAGTTATGCCCGTATGTGGCGTCATGTGCACCAGTTATCTTGCTCGCAACACATTTTGCAATTATTATTATTTTTCATGCAAGCTGGGAGAAAACACACAAAACTAGACAATGACTACAGGACAAAAACGTATTTTGTAAATTAAGAAATGCATGATTTTTACAATTTTTCATACCAAAAGATTAAATGGTGCAAATGTAACACCACATTGAACTAAATATTACAATTGATTTTGCAACAGTAAAAACATAAAAAAACATTAAAATTTGTGAAATAACTTTGAAAGTTCTGCTCATATTCCTTTGTTTTGAAGTGCACCTCTCGTAAAGTCTCAGTTTGATGGGCTGCGAAGCCCTGCCTGCTCACCTTACAACCAGTCTTTAAAACAAGCAGGTATAAGAGAATGAGGGTCCAGACCAGACCTGCTTTTCATATCACAGCTAATGGACAACAGAACATCCTAACTGCTTCATCAAGCTGAGTTTTGCATTATCTATTTAAAAAAATCTAATTGTAAACATCATACTGCCAGTACATTTAAAGTACAGACAGCTCTTCAATGATCTGAGTCAGTGTGCACACAGGTGTGTTTACCTGAGTGGGCTGGTGGGTCGTAGATGAGGTGAGGAAGACGAGGAGTCATCAAGAGAAGGCTGCTCTTGGCTGCTGTTGAAGGTATAATTAGAAGAGCTGCTCTCACTTCCCTGACTGTTGTCCCTCTGAGGTCTGGACCTGCTGCTTCCCTAACAAAAACACACAAGCCAAAGGTGCACACTTGTAGTTTGCATGGAACCGACCCCTTGTTCCTGTGTTGTATTCTGATAAAGACTCCAACCAAGAGTCTCAAATGACACTCTTCTGTATCAGTAAAGAAATGTGCAGCTCATATTACATACCGCTGACAGGACTGAACAAATAGAACCATATCTGCACAATCCTTGATTAGGGGGTTCAATCACATGAATCGGGGGTTGACAGAAGTGGTTTCTGATTGTAAGAGATAACCTATCTAGGCCAGGGGTCTGCAACCTTTATGATCAAAAGAGCCTTTTCTGTCCCTTTGTTCACATAAATTAAACGTGTCCGGAGCCACAATACAACTGGGACTCTCAACTGGTGGCCCACAGACCACGTTAAGTTTGTTGGAGGGCACTTTTCTGGACAGCAGGGGTTATTTTTTTTAACTAAAAAATATCTACCGGTAATGATTTTTAACATTTATCGATATTTTTACATTCTACGACAAAATAAAAGACGCACTTCTTGTAAAGAAGAAAAAAACAATATACAGGGTATATGCAGAAATTCTAGAGTTGAATTTAACACCTTTTGATACCTTTTTAATACCATCAAAATATTTTTTAATACCATCACGGCACCGAGCTGTAACCGTAGCGGCAACCTGTTGTATTTCAGTTCCATGCAACTAATTGTAAAGTGATAAGATTACTGTCATTTTCTTCCTAAACTTTGGTAGTAAATGTAGTTTTATAACAATTACTGGATACAGTACATCAATTTGCTTCTTGCCTCAATAAAAGCACTGACCTATTTGTTATTTAAATCTAACCCAAGAGAAAAAGTTTAATTGTTCCCACACACAGCATATCTCTAATGGCAAACAAAAAACTGTAAACTTGAAAACAGAACAGTTTAGTTAAAATAATTCAACACTGAACACATGCATAATTCAAAAAGAGAGGGAGAAAAATAATAACTACTGTATTTTTCATCCTGTAAGTTGCAGTTTTTTGCATAATTTACATGCCTTGCAACTTATAGGACGAAGTGACATATTTATAGATTTTTCCCCCCATATTTATAAACCATTTGACTGAAATATGACCGTTTCCATTCATTCTGACTGGAAAAAAAAAACCCTGATGGCCCCATAGTAGTAATGCTGTTGGCTGTTGTATCATGTAATAGGAAAACGTGCCTTTAATGACAAATTAAAAAAAGTTCAAGACAAAAACAACTGGACTTTATTTATTATACTATTTATTATACTATTATACTACTTTGTTTTTTTTATTGCACTTTTTAGAATTCACCATGTCCTGGATGACTGAGAATCTTCACTAGCTATTAATGACCCAATCGGCCTGCCATACTCTCCCCACCTCTTCACTAGCTATTAATGACCCAATCGGCCTGCCATACTCTCCCCACCTCTCTGCTCACTGCTTCAATCCAGCAGCCAGCTGCACCGCCCCGGCGAAATGCAGCTAATTTGACCATTAAAGTGCATTTATTAAGAAAATGATAGACTGAGACACAAACTTTTGCTATAATTTCGAGCTAACAAACAATTGTTTAGGTAAATTTCTTGTTAAATGTCGGAAGATAAAGTTGCGCTCCTCTTTCCTGTTTCTTTTTACAGACATGATCAGCCTCGGCCAGCTGTAGGTGCGCGCGCACACTGACTGACGATATGACGTCTTTGTTTTAGCTAAGGTCCTACTTGGAACATAAAATTAGAAAAGATAAATAAATTCACAGACCTTTTTTTAGACGCCAGAAAGGGAAAAATATAGTTGTGTAGGTTTAAAAAAAATTAATACCTCGTCAGATGACGTTTATTACTTTTTAATACTTTTTAATGGTCTTAATTTGTGTTAATTTCATTTACTACCTTTTAATACCTTTTACAACCCCGCGGATACCCTGATATAGTTTTTGCCCAGTTTCTAAAAACTAAAACAATAAACTATGCATTCTTACTGTATGTGATTTCTTTTAATAGAAGAAAAAAATATGTATCTTACTTTGAAGAAATAAAGCGTAAAGTGAGTATGTTTTATTTCTTGTAATGTTTCTAGTGTTCATATATTTGCTAAATAAATTACAGGAAAACTGCTAAAACTAGCCCTTTTAGTTGTTATAACACAACCAATAAAATTCAGGTTGGTCAAATCTTGAAAGGGCCGCTGCAGAGGGACCAAAAGCCGCATGTGGCTCCAGAGCCGCAGGTTGCAGACCCCTGGTCTAGGATAACCACAGCTCTCCTTGAGGTTGTCTGGTGGACAACCAAGTGAAAGAGACATGGATTAATCCGTCATGGGAGCACGCTCAGTACGAGTGTGACCCACGACAAGTGAAGAGCAAGCATCTGCTGCTTTAGTTCTTAGAATTGAATAATATTAACACTAAACAAATATTTATATGCCCCAGATTATAGCAAAGATGTGTCTCCATTTAACTTTAATTTTCTTCCCCAAACTTGCACAGTTCTCTCTGTGAGAGGGTCAGTTTCATGTTTGTGTTATCATAAACACATTTCAGTCAAAATATATATTTTTTCAGCTTTAATCCCTGAGCCTTAAATTTGCTGCGAGTGACTCTCTTGTGAAGTCTGATGACGATGAAGAAGATGAGGAGAACGAGGAAGTTCTACAGCTCCTGAAAGAGTCTGCCACTCAGTAGTTTGGAAACTCCAAGCAACAAGATGGCTGACTGAGAACATTTGTATGTAGTAGACTTTGTGTATAGTACAATATACTTATTAAATTACTTTATTTGTAAAAATAAAAAAATAAAAAATATATATAAATTGTGATTTTTTTGTTGTAAATGTTGCGGACATCGGACAACCCAACATTTTGGTGGACAACCAGATTCTGTGAAGAGGAATGGGCCATCTTGAGCAGAGCAGAAGTTATGGGCAGGACAAGAGAAAGTTTATGTTTGTACAAATGAAGAGTAAACCATGAAAATGTCCTCCTTCAACAGGTGTGTATTAAACAGGAAAACAAAGATGGAAAATCATTTCACAAGTGTGTACTTGTGCAAATATGATCACAAACCTTCCAGATGCCTTCTAGAGACTCCGTAAGAGAGCGCTTTGCTCTGCTCTTGAACGCCTCCAGCCGACTGCTGCTCTGCTGCTGAGAATCGTGAGGAGCTGCATCCTCACTCACCTGCAGCCACAGCACAGACACAGAGATGAGCAACAAACATAAAGTTCCTACAGATGCACAGGTCCTTCTTTGTTTCTTAGCTTCTTGTGGGGTACTACAGAAGAATATTTTCTTAGGACCGTGAGTTGATTATTTTCATCTTGAGAAGTCTACGCTTGTTTTCCCAGTGTATGGTGTAAAAACGTGTGGTTTCATGTTAGACCTTGTTTCATCACTCAGTCACTACTGTCGTGACTTTTTGAGAAGATCTATATCAAAGTGTGCGTCTGTGCATCGGTGCTCTTTGTGACAGCTGATAAAGCAGTAACTCTTTTAACTCTGTTTCAGAAATATTCTTTGGTTATCACAATGAGCTTTTTAAAGTCAAAATAACTAAATAAATATGATATATAAACCTGTTCAACTCAACTCAACTTTATTATTAGGTCCCCGAGGGGCAATTCATTTACAGCAGGAGGTAATGGTATTGGTAGTGAGACAGTCAACAAATGCATTCATACAAACTAGAATATTAAACAGGATAAAAGAATAAAATAATAAAAGTTTAAGTTCAACTTTATGATTGCAAGATAATGATAAAACTACTTATCACAAGGAAGTAAATATGTCCGCTCTCACTTCAGTAGTTTAGTCATTTTCACACAACAAGTTTGTCATGTGGACACAACACACAAGATTATAATGGTTTGCTCCCCTTTTAGTTATTTATGCAGAGTGGATGGAGGTGGCACAGGACTGTGATAGTATGTATTAAAAAACAGCAAGACAGAAGGTTTAGAGCAGAGCACTGAGTGTTGGTTCTAAATACCAATCACTGTGACCACGTCATTCGTCAGTTCAGAAGCATCTCGACTTTGATTTTTGCTGTTCTGCTTCTGCTCTACAGACAGGACTGAGGTGCAACAAACATGCACTTCTCCTGCCTTGAAATGTGCTGTCAGAGTACAGCGGACGGCACATTATACATCCATCGACAAACTATTAGCAAAAAACAATATTTGCAATAACCCAGAAAAGCAAAGGCCTTGTATAAAATTTGACCTTGATTTGTGATCTTGACCGTTGAGCTTGTGTGTTGAAACGTGCATCACATTATATCTAGTGATGATGTACATTCAATTAAATTTATTTATACAGTACCAAGTCACAACAGAAGTCATCTAAGGGCACTGAACAGAAACATTCATATATAAAAATAATAATTTAACATTATTTATCTGAGGAGCAGACTGCTTTGAGTTTAACTTCATCACAGACTCTCATCTTGAGCAAGTATGAAGGTGACAGTGGAAAGGAAAAACTCCCTCATGAGGAAGAAACCTTTAGCAGAACCAGGCTCAGGACAAGCGGTCATCTGCTTCAACCAGCTGGGTTTGAGAGGAACAGAAAGGAGGAACAGATACACAATGGCAGGTCAAGAATCACATGTTAAGATAGAAATAGTATCAAATGAAAACTATTCTATTTTAACAATTCATTTAAGGAAATGAGGTCAGTTTGTCCTCTAGTAGTCGAAGTCTATAGCAGCATAACAAGTCAATCCTAACTATAGGATTTATCAAAAAGGAAAGTCTTAATCCCAGTCTTAAAAACATGTCAGCCATGTATGTGTATGAAGTTTCATAACATTATCTTGAGCAGATCAAAAGTTATGGGCAGGACGTGTGGACGTACATACAGAGACTTTAACATAAGACGAGGGTATAATAAACAGAAGAATGAAGGTAGAGTAATTTTAAGAAATGTTCGATGTAGAAATTGTACCCGCTTGTTGTCTCCAGGCCAAATATGCTGATGGTTCTTCTGTTTCTCCTCACAGAGGTTTCTCAGAGAGACCATCACCAACTCGTTTTCTTCCTGGTCACTCTTGGGCCGAGCTCGCTGGACACACAAAACCACAGCAGTTATTAACATTTGAACCATTACAAAATCATATTTGATTAATTACACAAATATATCTCAACTGTTGCAAACCCAAGAGAACTGGAAATGAGCACACCAGCTGTGACACCTTACATAACTAAACACCAACATATTGTGAACCATTACGAGCAAACTGGGACATAAATTTTGTTTATTTCCTTCTTCCTTAACACAAGTTCTCAATCCAGTGGTTAAATGAATAATGGCAGTCATCTAGTACATGCAGGTTTGAGTTTACTCAACCTTTTTTCATTTTTGCTGCCAGAGTATTGCTGGCAGGATGGAGCTTATAAAAACTTTTTGCTGATATTATAAAAACATAACATTCTCATCCTCGTTTAATTATTGTTTTTACAATCTGATGTGTTATCAATTAATAGTTTGTTTTCAGGCTCTTTGTTTTTATTCAACACTTTGGCTGGTTTATTTGTGTCGTATTAATAAAGTTAACTTGAAATGCAAACTCTACAGTTACTGAAGAAATTCATGTTTGAGCTCCGTCGTAGTTCAGACATGTTCCCAGCAGGTGTCAGCTGAGTCGTGCAGAAATGTGGGTCATTCCTGTCGTGTTTATAAACTCGTGTAACGTGTCTGCAGTTACCGTCCAACATGTGACATCATCAGAGCATGACAAAGACGACAGGCTTCAAACTATGCAAAATGTTTTTTGGGGGGGAGGAACAGGTGAAAATGATATAAATACAATTTAAACACTAAAAAGCGATGAGGTGGCTGAAACATCCCAGTCATGTGTAGACAGACGTGCATCCATGTAAAGCCCCTGCACGGTGAGCTTGTGATTCCAGTGATTCAACCAGCACTTGAACTTTAACTGCTGTCGGACTGGTTTGTTTTTTGTAAGTCTCGTCTTTAGGTCCACGGACAAACAGGAACTTTACCATAGTGTTTTCAAAGACTGAAGCCTGCTCGTCGTTGTCCAGAGTGGCCAAGTGTTTCTGAAGCTCCAGTTTGGTTTTAGATGGGTGCAGACCTGAAAATATATATAAAAACAGGAATATTTGTTATAGATATAGATGGGTTCATAAAAATGTCATATAATTAAGCTGCAAAATATCTGCAGGAAAATAACTTTGTTAGATTGTCTTCAGACTGGATGACATCCTCGCTATGATTACAAAAACAAACAAAAAACGTGGATGGTCTTTGCAGGGTACTGGTGAGATCCACAGATGCTCTATAACACATAAACTTGAGCTGCAGGCCAAATCTGGTAACCCAAGATGATCATTTAAATGTAAAGTATTGTATCTCTTCTATTTTTATCTTTAAAACGCTGATAAATGCATCATTTAGTACAGGCTTCTCTTGGCAGCTGGCTAACTTTGAAGCCAGAAAGAAGGCTGGATCATTCTGTCATTACGGATTCTGATGTGGAAAGAGTCACAGAACATCAAGTGAGACAGATCAAACTTCTGTTCATGAACCTGTAACCAAGAAAAGATATCAGGTCTCTGACTCGAGTTAATGTATCAGCTGAAAGTGGCCCATGGCTCGGACAACGTTTTTAAATTTTGGCTCCTTTTGGTAACCGAGTTTGACACCCCTACTCTATAAGAATGCTCTGTGCTCCCCGTTATAAATAATAATAATAATAATGTCACATTTGTCATCTGTGTATGTTTCCATATAAGACGAAATTAGTCCCTGCATTTAACCCAACCACCACCAGGTGGGGCAGTGGGCAGCTATTGAATGCGCCCGGGGGGCAATTTGGGGGTGAGGTGTGCCACCCATAGACACCACAAGGTATGCCATGACTGGGGTTCGAACCTGGGTCCTTCGGGTCCCAAGTCGGTTCCCCTGCCTCTACACCATCTTGGCCCCCTATGAATGATAAAGCGTCATGGAGGGTTTTCAGCGTAAACAAAAACTTCCATTGTAAGGTTGTGGTGGTTTATCATGATGGTAATGGAAGTGCATAGAGTTCTGGATGGTGCATGGTAGGAGTCCATGCTGTGGGACCCACACATACCACAGTGGAGCAGACAAGGGAGCAGATTCAGCAAAACTTTTAAATATGGATGCAAACAGAACACTTTGCACTGAGCTTCCAAAGTCACTGCTCTTTAAAAAACACATCAGCCATAAATAATAATATAATTTAGCATGCGTGTTACGTTTTCCTACCATAAAACATTATCTCACTACTGTACTGTACACATTTATACATCGTAAATTTCAAGATATTGAAATGACATTTAAAAATAAAGCACTTTGAAAAAGTATGACCATTTTGAAATTTGGAGTGGCTTAAAGCTTCAGTATGTAGCTTTTTTAATAAACATATTTCTTCACTCTGTCACTACCTCCTCACAGACTGATGTTAGCCAGGTAATCTCTGAAAAAAAAATATATATATATTGTCCCCTTGCTTCTCCAGGTGGTAAATAAGCATTTCTAAAAAGAAAAGGTGACACGCCATTTTCCAGCCAATAAAAACAGAGTTTTTAATCAGCCAATAAAGAGCTGCGTTCCAGTTGTCCTCAACAGAGCTTCTCACGCCCCAACCCACGCCCCCACCTGTCCCAGCGCCGCACACGTTCTCGTTCAAAGGATTGGAAAGCGATGCAGAACTGTTTTGTATGTCACACAAATGTATTAAATTCCCCTTCTTAATCCCTGATCAGGACTTTTTTTTCTTTTCCCAAAAGTCAAATAATCGCTTCATCCACCGCTCTGTACCGCTTCCTCTGCCGACTGCGATGAATGAGGAAGTGAAATTGTCACGAGTGAATAAAAGTAGGGTTCAACGTGGCTGCCAGAGGCTCTGAAGATTTCCTGGTGTTCTGGACTAGCGCCCCATGGTTTTATTTTTTAGAAGGTTTTAGTAACATATAAACACAGAATATCGCAGCGTCTCCAAGAGACTGCAGCTGGGGGCGGAGCAGATCTCAAGTTCAGCGGAGAACGGACTGTAGCTCCCCCCTCAGAGCTCTGAGGGGGAGGGAGCAGAATGCTTTTCCTTGTTGAAAATTTTTCTAAGTGTTTTGGTCATACAGAAATCGCAGATAGTACCTTTAATGCGATTCATTTTTTTAATAGCATCACAGCAACTCCTATACCAATTTCTATGCATGCGTCAACATTCAAACGGTTATTTCACTTATCTGTGCAACTACCAGTGCGGCTTAATCGTTAAGAATTGTAAGAACAGGACGTGCTGCATTCATGTCTAGGATGCACCCGTGATCATTGCATGGTCGTGGTAACAACCTGGCGCAGACGTGATGCTTGGTGTGACGGGCATTAAGAAAAGTGAGGGTGCAGAAAAGCATATCAGGGACATTAAATTATCAGAACAATTATTTGAGATGTTTTCCAAATTTGCTGTGACTCAACTATGATGCAAGAGGCTATCATCCAGTGTGAAGGGGGGGCTTATGAGAAGCCATAGCTGTGAGAATAAAAAGATGATTTGTGTATTTTTACACTTCAAGTATTCAACCAGTTTAAAAAGAAAAGGCTTAAAGCTTGAAGTACTGTTCACGACCTTCTATTCTCTCACACAGCCTGTGGAGCTGCTGCATTGGGCAGCTGTCACACTGCTGGCTCTGGGTCTTCGTATTCTGCTGCAGGGCTGCCACCGTGAACGCCTGCTTTAAAGTCAGCATGATTTCATCCACCTGTAACAGAAAACAGATTTTAAATTCATCTGCTATAATCCTTTTAGTGCCTCTACGAGACAGCTGTTGTATATTTTTATTTTCCTCACAAACATACAATGTAATCATTAAGAGTTTGGTTGTTGCAGACAGGAAAAAAAAAAGAATAGAAAATGTTTAAATTCTGGTAAAAAAAAAACGAAAAACAAACTGAAATGCAACAATGTGACAACTTTCATTTATTAGAAGTATATTTTTACAATATGGCGTAAACTAGAAAAGAGTGCTATATATCACCATCATAAAGGGGAATAAATTGAGTTTGGTTTGCTGCGAGTCAGAGGAGAACAGATGCTTGAGCTCTTGGTTCTATGATTTGGAACAACACTACATGAGAAATCCAAGCTCCCGACGCTTTCCCAGGAAAACATGGGATATATAAAATTATGTTGCATTCAGGAAACAAACCACAAACTTCTCGTCATTCAGACACGATGCAGTGTGTCGATGGATATTTGCACATTTAAATCTTTCAAGCCCAATGACTATCCTTTTAAAAACAAATTTTCCATAATTCTTGATAAATACAAGTGCAAAGTCAGTCACGATAAAAACTAACATTTTGTCCCTTTTTTAATTTTTACTTTGTTTATTTTCCACCAATAGTCCCTCCTTTGGACATGTCCACAACAAGCAGGAGGTGGGACATCTGGAGCTTTGGTGCAAAGATAACATCTGCATCAACGTGAAGAAGACAAAGGACATGACTGGGGTCTTAAGAAGAGCCAGACACCTGCTGATGATATCCATTTGTATTGGCCCATTAAGTCAGACAGAGTCATGATAATGGATCCACTCCTGAACTGTCTAAATTACATTAAAGTCTGGTTAAATCTAAATTTCCTGAATCTAAATGAAAATAAAAATAAAGTCATCAGCTTTGGTGAATGTAATACCCTTGACACTCTTGGCCCCTTGGCTTCATGCAGCCACTCCACTGTCAGGAACCTGGGAGTTATTTTTGATGGTGCTTTTAAATTAGACAAACAGATAGATAGAAGAAACGGGAGAAATCCATTTAAGACTTATTGCCAAAGTGAAGTCTTGTCTCCTTTTCAGAGACCTTGAAAAAGTGATTCACGCTTTTATTACTTCTCGTTTGGACTATTGTAATGAACTGTATGTTGGTTTAGATAAATTATCTTTACATCTCTTACAATTTGTCCAGAACGCAGCAGCTTGTCTTTTAACAGCAACTAAAAAACACAAACACATAACCTCTGTCCTCTTCAGGAATGATTTTAAGATTTTATTACTTGTTTTTAAAGTCTTAAAACGTCTGGCCCCGTCTTATTTATGTGATCTTCTTAACATCTACACTCCAGTAAGAGCACTCTGGTCTACCAACCAGTTCCTCTTGGATGTCCCCAGATCCAAACTGAACACCAGAGGTGATCTGACTTTTGTAGTTGCTGCTCTGAAATTGTGGAACCTGATCATTTTAAAAACTGCAGAGACTTTTAAATATTTGCTCAAAACTCATCTTTATTCCTTGGCATTTGATCCATGCAGAGTCTGAGAACCAGTTATACCTGATTTTTATTGTTGGTGTATTTCGTTGTGAACTTTCTTGTTTTTCCTGAGTGGCACAAGATGCACGTGTTTTTTGTTCTTATTGTTTTCATTTTAATTTGACTAAATTGTAAAGCACTTTGGTCAGCTTTTTTTGGTTTCTATATATTCCATACAATACCATTTTATTTATAGAACACTTAAAACAGCGACAAGGCCAACCAAAAGTGTACAAACAAACAACAGGCAACACATAGGCAACAAACAAAATGAAGTAAAAAAACAGAATATAGACATAAAATCATCGCAGATAATAAATATACAGTATTTTCCGGTCTATAAGTCGCACGTTTTTGCCTAATTTGCATGCCCTACGACTAATAGAGCAGTGCGAAATGTTTATGGATTTTCCCCCATATTTTTAGACCAATTTTTGGCTCAGATATGACCGTTTTTCATTTTGGCCAAAAAAAAGTGCAGTACCACTTTCGGCCGCTAGGGATGCAGTAGCACTTTTGTCCGCTAGGGTACACCGACCGTTCCCACCTCATGTGTCTGTCGCAGCCCGACCTCCTGCTCTGGAGGTATGAACTACTTAAGCACAGGACATATTTAGTTGAAACTTACAGAAAGTAATTACCGGTACTGGGTGGACATTTACAGACTGTTAGCTGTAGGAGATGTTTAGAGCTAAAATTCGATGTTTTAGCAACGTAGATGATTTATGACAAAAAGGTGTCAGCAAAGATCAAAGGAAAAGTTTACAAGACAGTGGTTAGACCAGCTATATTGTATGGTCTGGAGACAGTGTCATTGACAAAAAGACAGGAGAAAGAACTGGAAGTGGCAGAAATGAAGATGCTGAGGTTCTCCTTAGGAGTGACAAGGATGGATAAGATCAGGAATGAGATCATCAGAGGTACAGCACATGTTGAACAACTGGGAGATAAAGTTAGGGAGGCCAGACTGAGATGGTTTGGACATGTCCAGAGGAGGGACAGTGGGTATATTGGTAGAAGGATGTTAGAAATGCAGCTGCCAGGAAAAAGACAAAGAGGGAGGCCAAAGAGGAGATATATGGATGCAGTTAGAGAGGACATGAAGGTAGTTGGAGTGAGGACAGAGGATGCAGAGGACAGAGTGAGGTGGAGGAAGAAGAAAATGTTGTTTAGCGGTTAGCTTGTAGCTCAGTGTTTTTAACGGGTACTATTTTGGAAAATAGCTCATAAACAACACAGCAGATTTTCTTTAAACTTACAGAAAGTAATTACTTGTTCATTTACAAAATGTTAGCTGTATGAGATTTTTGAGCTAAAATTCGATTTATTTATAATTTATTTTCGCAGCGCACGCGACGGTTTGTATGGAAGCGTAGTGCTGCCACCTGGAGAAAATATTTTTTGGGGCTTATGTAGTAATAACGTGATATGTATCACGTTATTACGTAATATGTATCACGTTATTACGTGATAATATCACATAATAACGTGATACAGACAGCTACGTGACAGCTACGTGATAATATCACATAACGTGATATAGACAGCTACAGACAGGAGGTGGAACACCTGGAGAGCTGGTGCAAAGAGAATAATCTTCACATGAATGTGAAGAAGACAAAGGAGATGATTGTGGACTTCAGAAGGAATAAACACACCCACGCCCCACTGAAAATAGGTGGATCTGCAGTGGAAGTGGTCTCCAGCTACAAATACTTGGGTGTACACTTGAATGATAACCTCAGCTGGACCAACAACACCACCAGCCTGATCAAGAAAGGTCATCAGAGACTCTACTTCCTCAGACGACTGAGACGTGCTGGTCTGAGCAGCCCAGTTCTCACCTCGTTCTACAGGTGTGCAGTGGAAAGCGTCCTGTGCTCCAGCATCAACGTGTGGCATGGAGGCTGCACAGTTGCAGAGAGGAAAGCTCTACAGAGAGTGGTGAAGGCTGCACAGAGGTCTGTCGGAGTCAGTCTCCCCACCATCACAGACATTTACACCTCCAGATGCAGGAAAAGAGCCACCTGCATCATGAAAGACCTCACTCACCCAGCACACTCACTCTTTGCCCCACTCCCCTCAGGACGGAGGTTGAGGAGCATCAAATGTAGAACCACTAGACTGAGGAACAGCTTCTACCCTGAGGCTGTTAGACTCATGAATGAATAAATAAAAATAAAATAAAAATAAACACTGCAAAATATCACATCATGCTGATGCTGATCTGTTTTCTTGTTGCTGTGTTCATCTGTGACCATCTGCTCATACAGACTCATGTTCGTGCTGCTGTTTATAATGATGTTTTTCCACTATATTAGGGCTTAGTGTATTACTAGTTGATGTTTTTCTTAGTTAATTCTAGATGTTATTACTGTTTTTCTCTTGCATTTGTTGTTGGATGTAACTGGGACCCCGTGTACATAATCTCGTTTTCATCACATGTACCACATGCGGTGCAAATGACAATAAAGACTCTCTGACTCTGATACGTATCACGTTATTACGTGACAATATCACGTAATAACGTTATTACGTGACAATATCACGTAATAACGTGATACGTATCACGTTATTACGTGATACGTATCACGCATCACGTTATTACGTGATACGTATCACGCATCACGTTATTACGTGATACGTATCACGCATCACGTTATTACGTGATAAGTATAGATGTCCATCCACATGGTATCAGCACCATTACCCATAATTAATGTGGTACTTCTACTTTTACTAGAGTACATTTTTGTCTGTTTATTTGTACTTTTACTTAAGTACAGTGTTTGAGTACTTTCTCCACCACTGGTTATGTGGAAATGAATGTAAAAGCAGAGCAAAGTTGTTGGTAGACAGATGAAAATTTAACAAAATGAACCAAAATTTCAGCAGTTTGGTGTAGGTCTTAGATTTTTTGGATAATTTTTAATGTTTTTGAGCTGAGGTGTTAGTAACTGTAATTGACAATATTAGTAAAAGAAATATTAATAATGGATGTAAGTCCTTGCGTGACAGTAAGACAGTCTTTGTTGTCATTCGCACCCCATTTGGTGGATGCTGTGAAACAATTTTATGTACACTCTGTACACACTGTCCCAGTGACATCTATCAATAAAATGTAAAACAAAAACATTAACATCTAAGATATGAACTAACATTATCTAAAAATATACTAGGCACTAATAGCACAAAAACATCACATCGAACAGCAGCATGAACAAGAGTCTGTATGAGCGTGTATGGCGTGTATGAGAATCTGTTGGATATTGTGAAGAGAAAGTTGAGAGACGCAAGACCCAACACTCTGGATGAGCTATCGAAGCCGCTATCGAAGCATCCTGGGCCTCCATAACACCTCAGCAGTGCCACAGGCTGATTGCCTCCATGCCACGCCGCATTGAAGCAGTCATTTCTGCAAAAGGATTCCCGACCAAGTATTGAGTGCATAACTGAACATAATTATTTGAAGGTTGACTTTTTTTGTATTAAAAACACTTTTCTTTTATTGGTCGGATGAAATATGCTAATTTTTTGAGACATGAATTTTGGGTTTTCATGAGCTGTATGCCAAAATCATCAGTATTAAAACAATAAAAGGCCTGAAATATTTCAGTTGGTGTGCAATGAATCTAAAATATATGAAAGTTTCATTTTTATCATTACATTATGGAAAATACTGACCTTTATCACAATATGCTAATTTTTTGAGAAGTACCTGTATAACAAGTGTGCCCAACCAGTCGCTCGCGGGCGACCGGTCGCCCGCAAGCTGGTTCCCAGTTGCCCGCGAAGCTCAACCTTGCTCTAACAGCTGACGAGCCGGCTCTCAGCTGTTAACAAGGTGAAATGTCCGCTGCTAAGCTTCATTCTAACTCCGGCAGAAGTGGTGGCGGTGACATTTCCGCTGCTCAGCTTCATTCTAACTCCGGCAGAAGGGGTGGAGGGAGGAATGACTATATGCCAATGCGCAGCAACGCCTTCCTCAGCCCTCCCCATCTTGTATGCTCACAGACACAGTCTCGCGATGACTGACGAGACTTTAAGACAGCAGTGAGAGCGCTGAGGAGTGAATGTCAGTACGCAGAAAACATGGAAGGAAAACTAGCGAAGAAGCAAACGAAAACTTACTATTTTCACACAGAATGGGAGGAGGATTATTTTTTTGTTTATTCTAATTCAAAGTCTATTTGCCTCATCTGTAATTCGAGCGTTGCCTTGCCCAAAAAGTGCAACTTGGAGCGGCATTTCAAGACGATGCACAAACGTTTTGATGCAGATTTCCCTCCTAAAGCTGCTTCAGACTGCTGCCATCAGGAAGGAGACTGAGGAGTCTCCAGGCTCGAACCAGCAGACTGAGAGACAGCTCTGTTCATCAGGCAGTCAGAATGCTAAACACTCTGCCTGCTCTGCCTCCCCTCCCATTTGAACTGCCTTAACACTAAAACTTTCTCACATACTATCACTCAACACAAAGTTTTTAACACTAGACTCTGTGTCACCAAACGGGTTTTCACTAAACTCTCGGTCATGTGCTCATACAGTTTGCACTACTTCTCATACTTGCACTAATGTCTGTATTACATCACTGCCTATAATCATAATACTGTTTACATTCTCTGTTTACATTTATTAATACTGTTTACTTTTATTACTACTGCTTACATGTAATTACTACTGTTTACATTTATTTACACTACTCTAATATCTACACCACTGCTGGTACATATACAGTGTGCTCTGAACGGTCTTATTTAGGGATGCCCAATGTGCCTTACTGCATATGCCACTTTTTGCCTCTACAACAACATCAACTACTACCTCATACATATACTGTGTACATTGACTCATACGCTGCTTTGCCACTTTGCAAATGTCAATGCTAGAAACCTTTAGTTTATTTTAGTTATACTTTTTATACTCTTTTTTTATACCACTATGCAAAAAAAAAAAAAAAAAAAAAAACTCAGGACAGTGTTAGTTTTACTATTTTTATGCTTATGTCTATTATTATATGTTTCAGTGTTTCAATGTTTAGATGTTTACTGTTGCACCGAGGGACTGAGAGAAACGCAATTTCGGTCCTGTGTATGTCCTGCACTGTACATATTGCAGATCTGACAATAAAGTTGACTTTGACTTTTGACTAAAAGTTCTTTACGGACTCACAAAGTGCGGGAGCTAAAACACAAGCTTGCAGCACAGCAATCGATCTTCACTCGGCCCAGCACGAAAGGTAAGGCAGCTACAATCGCCTCCTACCGTGTTAGCCGCATCCTGGCTCAACATAAGAAGTCGTTCAGTGATGGAGAAGTTATGAAAGAAGCGTTTATTGAGGCTGCAGATGCACTTTTTCACGATTTTAAAAATAAAAGTGAGATCGTAGCTGCTATTAAAGACGTGCAGTTGTCCAGACAAACAGTGACACGACGATGTGAGGGAATGGCTGTTGATGTGGAGGAGCAGCTAAAAAAGAACGTGGAACAATGTGAGTGTTTCTCTCTTCAGTTTGATGAGTCAACAGACATGGTGGACACAGCACAGCTGTGTGTTTTTATCAGAATGGCCTTTGCAGACATGAGTGCAAAAGAGGAGCTGCTCACCATCTTGCCTTTGAAGGGACACACAAGAGGAGAAGATATTTTTAATGTGTTTATGGAGTTTGTTAATAAAAGCAACTTGCCCCTCTATAAACTAATTTCTATAACAACTGATGGCGCTCCAGCAATGACCGGTCACACCAGTGGATTTGTTGCACTCTGCAAGCAGAATGATGCTTTCCCAGACATTTTGAACTATCACTGCATCATCCACCAACAGGCCCTGTGTGGGAAGATTTTAAACATGAAGGAAGTGATGGATGTTGCCATGAAAACTGTGTGCTCTATAAGGGCCAGGAGTCTGCAGAGGAGGTTGTTCCGGGCTCACTTGGAGGAGGCAGGAGCAGACCACACAGACCTGCTGCTGCACATGGACGTCAGGTGGCTAAGCAGAGGTAAATTTCTGGCCAGATTCATTGAGCTGTTGCCTGAGATCAGGGATTTTCTGAAGCTGTCAGGTCATGGTGGACATTCAAAACTCGAGGACACCCAGTGGCTTTTGGATTTAGCCTTCCTCACAGATCTCACCAGCCTGCTCAATGAACTGAATTTGGAGCTTCAGGGAAAGGACAAAAACATAATTCACATGATCAGTTCTGTGAGCACCTTCAAAAGCAGGCTGCAACTGCTCACAAGTCGGCTGCAACGCAGGGACCTGCGAAACTTCCCACACATGGAGGCAGAGCTACAGCGCCAAGGGAAAGAGGTCACACAACTGGACAGTGCACACTTTTCTAAGCAGGTTCAGAGCATCTCAGCAGAATTTGAGAGACGATTTACTGACTTTTCCTCCATCGAGCCTGTTACCAGCTACATGTGTTATCCTTTTGGAAATGTTGATGTGGATGACATTGTGTCCAAATTGGTGTCCGTGTTTCAGCTGGACAGCTCTGGTGTTGAAAATGAGGTGTTGACTCTGCAAAATGACATTGGGATCAAATCCAGAGCATCACCTGGCGTGAATGGAGAGTTCTGGAGTCTGCTGTCAGAAGAAAAGTATCCTAACATCCGAAGATGTGCTTTGAACTTAACAGCACTTTTTGGATCGACCTACCTGTGTGAGTCTGCTTTTTCACACATGAAAATCATCAAGTCCAAAACCAGATCCACAATGACTGATGATCATCTGGAGACCTGCCTGCGCCTTGCAACCACCTCATACTGCCCTGCCTATGAGACCCTGGCCTCCTCCTCTCAGTGTCAGAAGTCCCACTAAGGTAGAGACACATTTATTTTATACAGCTTGCATAAAAATTGTCTCCTATAGACTTGTCACAATGTGTCTGTATGTTGTTTTTTTATTAAATTTTAGACCAGACTAGTTAGCTAGCTAGTGTTATTTATTTATTTATTTTGCAGTTTGGGTGTGCCCTTCATTTTCTGTACCTAATGTGTGTGTGTGTGTGTCTTGTCTTATAACCAGGTGGAACTCTGAATGGCCCTTTGAAGCCAGCATTCTGGACCAGTGAGGGACTTCAGCACCTGCAGATGACACACCATCCTGCTGCACAGAGCAGCTGCCTAGTTTTGATATTTAGGTTTTATTGAGATTTGAAATTGTTGGAGATTTGTAAATCTGCACCTTTGTAACTTTTTGTAAATAGTTAGTGTGTTAATGAGGGAGTTTTATATTGTTCAGTTCAGTTGTTTATTCGTTTCTTTAAAAAATATGGTGTGCTTTTCAAATACAGTATTGTGTTAGGGCAGCACGTTGGCACAACTGGTAGAGCTGCTGCCTCTCAGCGAGAAGGTTGCCGGTTCAAATCCCGGTCCGGGGCCTTTCTGGGTGGAGTTTGCATGTTCTCCCCGTGCATGCGTGGGTTTCCTCCGGGTACTCCGGTTTCCTCCCACAGACCAAAAAACATGCATGTTAGGCTGATTGGTGACTCTAAATTGACCCTAGGTGTGAGTGTGAGAGTGGATGGTTGTTTGGTGTGAGTGAGACAGGTCCCTCTTGTAAATGAGTCCCCGTGACTCAACGAGGCTAGCCTGTATAAATAAAGGTTGAATGAATGAATGAGTGTTCTTTGACTTTGATAAAATACTTTAATTAAATAAAACTAGCAACACATTACGTTCTGTTTTATTTACTTTAAAGAAGTGAGGAGTAGGGAGATGAAAAATTATGTTTTTTGATACTGAGACTGGACGAGTAGCCCTCGGCAAACTGCCAACTTCAAAAGTAGCCCTTGGTTCAAAAAAGGTTGGGCACCCCTGCTGTATAACATGCATTGAAAAAAGCAGCACCTTTTATATCGGTGAGTTATTTTAATGGAATAGCCAATGTCTGATATTTAACAGTGTACATAAAATTGTTTCACAACATCTACCAAATGGGGTGCGAATGACAACAAAGACTGTCTTACTGTCACGCAAGGACTTACATCCATTATTAATATTTCTTTTACTAATATTGTCAATTACAGTTACTAACACCTCAGCTCAAAAACATTAAAAATTATCCAAAAAATCTAAGACCTACACCAAACTGCTGAAATTTTGGTTCATTTTGTTAAATTTTCATCTGTCTACCAACAACTTTGCTCTGCTTTTACATTCATTTCCACATAACCAGTGGTGGAGAAAGTACTCAAACACTGTACTTAAGTAAAAGTACAAATAAACAGACAAAAATGTACTCTAGTAAAAGTAGAAGTACCACATTAATTATGGGTAATGGTGCTGATACCATGTGGATGGACATCTATACTTATCACGTAATAACGTGATACGTATCACGTAATAACGTGATACGTATCACGTTATTACGTGATAATATGTAGTAATAACGTGATACGTATCACGTAATAATGTGATACGTATCAAGTAATAACGTGATACATATCACGTTATTACGTGATAATATGTAGTAATAACGTGATACGTATCACGTTATTACGTGATACATATCACGTTATTACTACATATCACGTAATAACGTGATACGTATCACGTTATTACGTGATACGTATCAAGTAATAACGTGATATGTATCACGTTATTACGTGATATTATCAAGTAATAACGTGATACGTATCACGTTATTACTTGATACGTATCACGTTATTACGTGATAATATCACGTAATAACGTGATACATCTCACGTTATTACTCGATACGTATCACGTTATTACGTGATAATATCACGTAATAACGTGATACGTCTCACGTTATTACTTTATACGTATCACGTAATAACGTGATACGTATCACGTTATTACTACATAAGCCCCAAAAATTATTTTCTCCAGGTGGAAGCACTACGCTTCCATAGAGTTTGGAAGACGTCAAAGTGAAACAATTTCAATCCAGCATATTTGACCATTACGTGAATTTATTAAAGGAGACCACATATAGGTCTTTAAAATTTTTATGTTATGTCTGTGTGCTATCTTGACAATATTAATTCATTTTAATACACAAAATAATTCTTAGATAATTAATTATACCCTTTTTAATTCTGCCATTTTTAACTTTCGTTTTGAACGACCGGTTTCTGATACAAGTTCTGAAGTCCACGCCCTTCAACGATCTGTTTACGCCCTCTGTACAGCCAGTATCTGTAATGTGTTGTTGTTTTAAAATTAGCTCTTTTTTTATTACTCATTTGACTTACTGTTAGTGCTAGCTTAAGATAACTTACCGAAACCCGTCTGAGCGCGCCGCAATTTGCTGCTCCTTTTAGCATTAGACCACCCGAATCCGAAGCTAATGTTAGCTTGTTCCTCTTCCGGTGTTCGCCAGCTCCGCTCGTTGCACGCGGAGATTTTGGGAGTTATCGCTGTTCCAGTCAAGACAACACAAAGTTCACCAAGTGTCTCCCGT
Organism: Garcialebias charrua; assembly: GCA_038048925.1. Taxonomy (NCBI): domain Eukaryota; kingdom Metazoa; phylum Chordata; class Actinopteri; order Cyprinodontiformes; family Rivulidae; genus Garcialebias; species Garcialebias charrua. The sequence continues at coordinate 18,517 of JBBPBX010017644.1, read as the reverse complement.
AAATTAATCCGTAAGGAGAAGGTCCTCGCTGCTGCGAGGCTGCTGCGAGGCTGCAGCGAGGCTGTACAGTTGAAGCTCCGCTCCATCGCGCCAGAAGCAGTGTCCCGTTGCCGCCGGTCCCTACGCCGGGGGTCCGCTCGTTTAATTTTTGCCGGCTGCGCGTTGGGAGCGATCGCAAATACACTAAAAATTGAACTAAAACATAAAAATAACAATTATACTTTATTTATAAAGCCATTTAAAAAAACACAGCTGCAACAAAGTGCTGTACACATGAAATTAAGAACATATAAACAAAAGATGAGATGAAATCATGAAAAACAACAGTCATGTGTTTAATACAGAAGTGGGTTGAGCCTAACCAGGGGTTGCTAGGTGAGGGGCTGGACTCAGGTTTGAGGTGGTTGGCTGCGGTTTGTGACGTCACAAACCGCAGGAAGTGGGAAACGAAGTGTATTTATCAAAGATAAATAAATCTACTTAGAGTAAATAAACCACTGGGTGCATTTTTTTGGCCTTAGGACTGTTTTTTTATGAAGTAAATACCCAAAGTTGAGTAAAAAAAACATTAAAAAGTGAATTTTGAATATGTGGTCCCCTTTAAGGAACGGTTAAGCTCAGGAACCCTTGTGCTATAATGCCAGCTAAGAAATATATATTTTTAAGCGTTTATTTAGTCAGAGTCAGAGTCAGAGTCAGAGTTGTTATTATTTAGCTAAATTTTAAAGAAATAAAGCCGTCCCACCTGCGCGCGTGCACGTAGCAAGACTACTTTTTAAAATCCAGCTGATTTTAACATTTTGTGAATTTATTAAGGAACAGATAAGCTAAGACACATCTTTGCTATAATTTTTAGGAAACAAATAATTGTTTTTACCGTGTTAATCTTGTAAAGTCCTTCCGTGCTCACTCGCTCCTGTGGCCGCCATTTTCAGCAGGGCAAATGATGCGCTGACGCGTCGCGTAGCGGTGACGCATAATAGATGCGACTTAAATAGAGGTGCAACATTTTTACAATTTATTGCCAATAATTGGACAAAGCGACTCATAGAAAGCATACCTGCAAACTCAGACGGGATGAAAAAGGTGACAAACGTTGCACCAATCCAATATTTTACTTTGAAAATGGCGATTTTCGCTGAAAGGGGACTAGTTTGCAGGTATGAGCAAGGTGCGAGTTATCAGGCGGAAAATACGGTAATGATCAAACCCAGATCATCTGGTGTTGAAAGCAACGGAATAGTGGTGAGTCTTTAAAAGGGATTTGAAAACCGAGAGGGAAGGGGCCTGTCTGACGAGCAGAGGTAACTCGTTTCAAAGTCTTGGTCCTGCTACAGAGAAGGTCCTGTCCCCTCTGCGCTTAAGACGAGTTCCTGGAACTGTGAGAAGTAACTGGTCCACTGACCTCAGAGAACGTGGTGGGACATACGGCTGTAGCAAATCAGAGAGATGGGGGGGGGGCGAGACTGTTCAGCGATTTGTAGACATACAGGAGAATTTTGAACTGGATTCGAAGATGAACCGGTAGCCAGTGCAGGGAGGCCAAGACTGGTGTAATGTGCTCTCTTTTGCCTGTACTGGTTAAAAATCGGGCTGCTGCGTTCTGGACCAGTTGTAATCGTGCAATGGTGGTCTGATTGATATCAAACAGGAGTGAATTGCAGTAATCAAGCCTAGATGTAATAAATGCGTGTACCGGTATTACTGTCTCCAGGTTATTTTTGGACAATATGGGCTTCAGCTTAGACAGTCTCCTCAGCTGGAAAAAACAGGATTTAACAATCATGTTTACATGACTGTTGAGTTTCATGGAAGGATCCATTATCACTCCCAGATTTGGGATTTTTTGTTTTTCAGACAGGGCTAGAGCAGAAAGGTCGATGCAATGGGCCGGTAAGAGGAACTTGGTGCTTTCAAACTTCTTCTAATTGTGAGTTTAAATGGGACATGTTCCAAATCCATGTTTCTGTGTTTTAAACTGGAGACAATTTGTGTAGGCCGATTAGGGAAAAATAAAGAAACCTATCAATCCATCTTTCCCCAAATAAACCACAGAAATCTAAAAGGACTGGTATAGATAATGAGCAAATAGCTACAGAGCTACTCTAATGGAAATGACCAAACTTCAAATTTAGAAGGAAATGTAGAACAAATGTGTTGAAAACTTTTTATTTAGTGGGAAAGATGCCTACAAATTACTTCTGAACTTCAAGGACTCCCTGACGTCGTTCACCCTAGCGTCTACTTCTTCTACTATAAACTGTCAACTTTATGGTGATTCCTACATTCTAGTGCTGAGCACATAAGAAATAGTGAAAAATGTTGTACTTTTAAACAGAAATAACATGAGGTGATGAACTAACAGCAAATAAAAGGTTTTCCTGTTCAGGAATGCAGGTCATGTGATTCTCTCAGCCTCTGTTCATAAAAAAAAAACATTCCTACTTAATAAAGGAAAGTGAGTGTAATATATGATCTGCTACATGAAGTGTATTAGGAAGCAAAATTAGGATCATCTCACCAGAGATTCATCGGTGCACTGGAAGACATAGCACACATAGTGCCCGTTTCCACCTTCAACAGTTTCTCTGCAAATGAAGCCAAAGTGATCAACGTGATGGATTCCCTGGAAAGTGATGAAAAAACAAAATTTCATATTTAACATGAACTCAAAGAGACACCCTGGTAAAGAAAAGTGCTTCATACCTGGGAGCAGAAGGAGATTTCTCTGAAGCTCTTTTCTATGGCCACTTTCTTAGTGTCTGGACTAATCAAGAAGATCTGGGACCTGCCCACCTGAAACACCAGGAAGAGACAGTTACAATGGGGTAATGTTGTGCTGCTGCTTTTAAATATCTTCCAAGGTTTTAACTCTGTAGTTTGCGCTCTTCTAGAATTATATATACTGTACTGTAAATAGAAAAAATAAATGTGTAAATGGGTTTTACATTGAAAACACTACATCACTGATGAACTGAACAATGAATCTACAAAACACAAAGTAGTCTAAAGGTAAATATTTCAGGATTTTCTTTAACTTCATGCTGTAGTTTCAATGTTTTCTCTTTGTAGAAGAGACCGGCTCATTTTAGACCGGCTCTGCAACAAAGACATTCCAGTTGCAACATTGTTAGCGAGTACAGAATTCGGCACATTATATGCCTGTCAACAAACTTTTGCAATACAACAATCTATAACAGTTTCCTGGACAAGCAAAGAACATGTATAACCTTTGACCTTGATGTGTGGCCTTGACCTTAAAGTTGAAATTATAAAAAATACATGTGACCTAATGTCTAGTGGTGGTAAAAATGTGTATCAAGTTTAATTTAATTATCTTGAGCAGATCAGAAGTTCCGGTCTGTTCTATTTAGATTTAACAAAATTTGACCTTGATTTTTTACTTTGACCTTGAAGCTGGGGCGATGACAAGATTAAACAACATACTGTCTGATGGTGGTAAATTTCGAATCAAGTTTTCTTGAGCAGATCAGAAGTTATGGGAGAGACAAGAGAACGTTTACATACACCTGGATGGATGGAGAACATGTGTCTGCCTTTTGATGGGCGTATGAAAACAAAACTTACTGCTTTGTAATAAACTGGCAAATGTTCTTCCTTTTTTTTACCCCCTTCATTGAAAAACTATAACTATACTGTTTCTGAAATAAATAAATAAATAAATAAATAAACAAATGAAATAGCATTAGCTTAGCGTATTTATAATTGAAGAAAACATAATGATGATGTGACATGAATGAGGCCAGTCTGGTGGAAGCAGGATATAAGATGACTGATGTCTGTATCTGCTGAAAGGGACAGAACCAGGCACGGGTCAGTCCTGTGCAAATCACGACCATTTCCTGTCATGAACACAAACAGGAAAATTTCCTGCTGGCTAATTCCCAATGAGAGCAAATAAAAGTCCATCAGAGGAGTGTGGCTTTGGGCTGCGGTCAGCACTTGTTCTTGCTGAGTCGATGTTATTTTTATCATGTTTTTGTCCTCCTGCACTTTGCCTTCAACGGGTGATGAGTAAAATCTACATTCTGAACAAACATTAAGGACAACGGAAAGCGGTATACAGTACCTTCCATGCATGTTTGTTAAACTTACAGTGCAAATAGGAGGTGATGAATTGTGTGAGGATCATTTGCTTGAAACTGTTTAGAAATATTTAAACAGGATGTGTTACTGTATACTGGAAGACATTTTCTTGGTATTAAAAAAAACGGTGTCATGTAGCTGTGTGCATTCTGTATTAGTATCAGACAAATTCAACAAAAGTAGTGCAAAGAGGTAAAAATGTACATGATCTATTGCTAGCCAAAAATATTTCAACAAACCCATTCTGTGCTGAGATTGAAAAAAAAAATCTGGATGGAAAAGAAGCAGAAGTTATCTGGTGAGCTTTACATTTCTGTTTCACTCTGGAGGTTGATGTGTTGTTAGGCAGTCAGTGGCTAAATCAGCTGTATCATCACTGTGTCGAGAATAATCATCACGTCCTGTTCATCAGGAAAATCTGACAAGTTCTCTGTGCATTAATCACTTATTTATGTAACTATAGACACCAATGGTCCAGTTAATTATTGTGTGCATACATGAACCTGAGATTATTTTAATTTTGTCTTGCACGAGGTTTAATAAGTGGCTGTCTAACAGATGTGTGACAAAACTGAAGCCTAAAGACCTGGATCTACTTCAACAAGACGTTAGACGTCAGATCTTGTTGACGGTCTTTTTCTCATGGTCATTTCATACTCAAAAGAGAACCGCGGGGGAGAAACCCTGATAAATCCTCCCACTGCAGCACACATCACACACAATCAGAATCAGCAGTTCTCAGAGTGGATGTTAATTTTCTGTTGATGATAGAGGAGTTGGAGGAGCAGCAGCTGGTATTTCTGTTGTTAACTGAGGAGAAGCTCCATTTGGTAAATTTGTCACAAGGAGCCTGCTGCAGTTTCCAACACACGGTGTGGGAACGTGCCCCTACGCTGCCTGGCTGGGGTGTCCTTCCTGGTCCTAGTGGTTCTCCGTAATGCCCCGTTTTTCAACAACCTCAGCCAGCCGCTCCGCAGCAGACGCTGCTCTCAGAGGTCAGCTGACTGCAGTCATTTTACATACACAAACTAGAAAGAAACTAGTTCTGACTGGGAGCAATACACAATGTCAGAGGGTGATGGGAGTAAATGCTACACAATTTTTGTCACACACCCACGTTAGCAAGACACAAGAATGGGTCTGGGTCTTCTTAGGTCGTTTCACACCTGACAGTCCGGTAGGCTCGGTTCGACTGGGGACCAACATTCAGAACATTTGTTACATTTTCAGCTGGTGCGGTTCACATTCACACTGCACTGAGTCAGTCGAGCCAACCTGTTCCCCCCCTCGCCTGTGGTGGCGCTGCACCAAGAACTACTGAAGGAAACGACACAAAAACCCCTGAAGAAGACACTTATTCTTCTTCTTCTGGAAATAAAAACAAAAATGCATTGGCATCAAATTTGAGTGGTTTCAGGATTTCTATTTAGTCATTTTCAACAATGGACTCAGCATGAGCAGAAGATGAGGCAGAAGACCATGGAGAATGTTGTTTTTCACACAAGGTGGCTGACGGCTCTGTATGAGGTATGAGAACTGTGCGTTTGTTTTGGTTGTATTTAAAGGGGACCACACATGCAAAATTCACTTTTTAATGTTTTTTTACTAAACTTTGGGTATTTACTTCATAAAAAAACAGTCCTTGTGCCAAAAAAATGCACCCAGTGGTTTATTTACTCTAAGTAGATTTATTTATTTTTGATAAATACACCAGGATTCACACTTCCTGCATTTATTGACGTCACAAGCCGCCAGCCAATCAGATCAAACCTGAGTCCAGCCCCTCACCTAGCAACCCCTGGTTAGGCTCAACCCACTTCTGTATTAAACACATGACTGTTGTTTTTCATGATTTCATCTCATCTTTTGTTTATATGTTCTTAATTTCATGTGTACAGCACTTTGTTGCAGCTGTGTTTTTTTAAATGGCTTTATAAATAAAGTATAATTGTTATTTTTATGTTTTAGTTCAATTTTTAGTGTATTTGCGATCGCTGCCAACGCGCAGCCGGCAAAAATTAAACGAGCGGACCACAGGCGGAAGGACCGGGTTCGACGGGACCCTCTTCCGGCGCGATGGAGCGGAGCTTCAACTGTACAGCCTTGCAGCAGCCTCGCAGCAGGCTCGCAGCAAGAGGACCTTCTCCTTACAGATTAATTTACGGGAGACACTTGGTGAACTTTGTGTTGTCTTCACTGGAACAGCGATAACTCCCAAAATCTCATCGCGTGCAACGAGCGGAGCTGGCGAAAACCGGAAGAGGAACAAGCTAACATTAGCTTCGGATTCGGGTGGTCTAATGCTAAAAGGAGCAGCAAACTGCGGCGCGCTCAGACGGGTTTCGGTAAGTTATCTTAAGCTAACACTAACAGTAAGTCAAATGAGTAATAAAAAAAGAGCTAATTTTAAAACAACAACACATTACAGATACTGGCTGTTACAGAGGGCGTGAACAGATCGTTGAAGGGCGTGGACTTCAAGAAACCGGTCGTTCAAAACGAAAGTTAAAAATGGCAGAATTAAAAAGGGTATAATTGATTATCTAATAATTATTTTGTGCATTAAATTGAAGGAATAGGGTCTGGATATCCCACAGAAATACCATAAAAATTTAAAAAATACATCTGAGGTCCCCTTTAACCAGAATGCCCTGCTCTGTAGTCCACTTCCTGCTTTTGGAGCGGTCTCTAGTCTGCTTGTATTCACACTGCATTCGAACCGTGCCAGAGTTAATTTCAACCAAACCGAGACCTAGGTTTTTAGGTGGACCAGAGTTCGCTTTTTTGGTCTGCATCAGAGTTCTATTGCACATTCACACCTCCCCAAACAAACCAGACTTTCTAGGCAAACAGATTATAGAGTTCGATTAAAGCGGACTAAACAGGGCTGGTGTGAATGCACCCTTAATGACTATGAATTCATCTCTAGTCTGAGCCTTATGCTGAGTTCCAGTTACCTCGTATTGTGGGAATTTCCCAGTTCCCAGTGGTAGATTGAAACCGGAACGCCCGCTCTAGTGGTAAACTCCCACTCGTAAAGTGGGAGAATTTTTTCTGCTCCCAGTTTCCATTCAAGATGGCGGATACTCGCGTCTTCAGTAAGTAAACGCCTTAACTTTTACTAAAATAACAGTTCTAAAATGTTGTTGCGAGTATTTAATCACGTTGTTTTTGTTTTCTTAGCTGTAAAGCCAGTTTTTCTTTTTTCCCCAACGATTTACATTAAAGAATTAGAGAAAAATATACATTAAATCAATTACCTTTGGCGGTCATCATCCTCCTCTGACATGTTCTGTGTCAGGAATGCATATCTGGTTAGTAATTTATTATATTCTGAAACAGCAACAAAAACAAAGCGTGCGTCCATCTTGATTTTCCACTGGGAGAACCGGAACGTGTTTTCAAGTGGTAGCTTGGGAAATGACGCTACCACTTCCCAGTTCCCAGAATACGAGGCAACTGGAACGCAGCATAAAGTCTACATTCTCTCCAACAACCAGAAGGGGCAGCGTGTATGGTGAAGAAAAGAAGACAGATTGTATGGAAAGCTATTAAAAAAATAACATGGATCAAAAACTTTTAAATTTACAGCAAAATTTATGTATAAACAAGGTTTAAAATGAGTGAATGTAACATTTTCAAGTAGGAAGCATTTGAATCAGTAAATTAAATGATTTTTGCGGTGCTAAACGTTATAAAAACTTGAACGTCACAAAGTCTTTTTCACCTTTATGATGCCAGTTTTCTAAAAATGTACTGGTAATGTTAAAACTAGTTTATGGCATGAATGGTTCTGAATAGTTACCGTGAACAGCATGGTCCGGTTCTCCTGCAGGCTGGTGGGATGGACTTTTGAAGGAGTGAGTGAATCTGTAGTGTTGATGTTGGAAATCTCTGGTGAAAGTCCATTCTCATCCAGAGCATGTAAATTGGGGAAACTGTGGTCTCGCTTGAACAGAACATGTCGAGTCCCAGAAGTGCTCCCTGCTGAACCATTATGAATAGAACCACCTCCCAGTTCGTTGGACTGCAAGCTTAATGCCCTCCTCAGCCCATCCACCAGTCTTCCACTACTTCCTCCCTTGTCAGTAGTCCCTGAGCTATGTAGCTGACTGAACTTCTCGATGCACTCATCTATTAGGGCGGGTGGGGCTTTCTTGTGCGCAACACTCACTCTGCCACAAAACAGAACCTCAAATTTTTTGGCAAAGGTTGATGGAGACACAACAGATGTGGGATCTGTGGAGTTTGTTTCAGAGGACGAAGAGGAAACGTATGTTTCAGAGGAATCAGCTCCTCCAGTTCCGGTGGACGTCTTGTTGGGGTCGACAGTGAGGTCATTGTTGCGTGCCGAGCTTTTGCCAGCCTGCCTTAACGTACTGATGATCTCGGGGACCTGAAGAAATAGAAAGTGAGAAATGACTTATTTTTAGTTGTTTAACCAGCACACTAAATGCAGAATGAGTGACTGTGGGAAAAAAAGGCAGATGCTGGGAATTTTTTTATTAGAGGAATCTAATTGAACTAAAAAGATAACCACTGAAAAGTTTATTCAGTAATAAATAAAGGAAGAACATACTGGTTTAAATGGTCAATGAGGAAGATATTGAAGGATCTGAAAAATCTTTATCACTATAGCAACACTGGCCAATTTAAACCTATAGATCTCAACTTACATACTGTCCATTGACCTACTGTTACCTCAGTGTCCACAAAACATTTGACAAAAATCATTGCACTGGCTTAAATAGATCCTTGACATATTTTATTTATTTGAACGTTTTTTTATTCTTCAAATTGTTATTCTTTCAGCTCTTCCCCATCACTTCATATATAAATAATACCATATTCCTGGGGGCTCTACTGTATAAATGATTATGGTACAACTTCCGGTCAGACAGGAAGTAGCAGTAAGCTGCTAATCATGGTAGCTGAGCATGGACCACGGTTTATTTGAAAGTAATTTGCATTCAGTTTGGCAGATAAAGCACTGTTTTTGTTTCATTTACATTTATTTAACAAGCATAAAGTTTACTAAACTAGCCTTGTGGAGTTCAGAAACCTGTTGTGTTCACGACTGCATGAACAACCAGACCAAACTAAACCAGTGGCTACAATAACAGAGTTTTGAACACGGACCCAGAACAACAAATGTGCTATTGTGAAAAGTGGTATGTTTTCCATCGTCTACCTACAGATAAGGAATTGTTAAGAATGTGGCTGAAAAATGGGAACTTGAAGAGACCACCCAAAACACTAGGTGAATTCATTTCACTTTGTTGACAAATGGCCGACGGAGGAAAACCTGCATCCTACTGTGTGTCTGGACTACAACAAACCACCGGAGAAGAGATGCCGAATCAACAGGATTATAAACCGTGATGAGAATATCAGGTATGATTCCAAGTGTATGGAGGTCACAGCATAAATTTAGTCTTTGATATTATGACTTTCTCTGTAATCAACTCAAGCTCGATGATGGAGGACTTTAAGGCTTTGGCTGGGCTCTGTCTGCTTTAAGGTAAAGAAGATTGTGTCCCATCTCTTAACAAAACATGACCAACCTTATAACAGGGTAGATACCAAAAAGCCTCAGAACTTTTCATTCAGGGAGTTCATCGCTTCACAGTCGGAAGCAACTGAGTCAATGAAGTAGCCAAAATATGCTAGCATATGTAATCTGAGGCCACTTCTTCAGGTCATCCTCCATCCCTCGTCTGCAGCAGGCAGCATATGATTATATTGTCCTGTCTGAGCTCTGACAGGTGATGTTCCTACAGGTTTAAATTAAATTCACAGTACTCAGAGAAACTGAAAGTTATGCACCATAACTCATGTTCCCTGAAGGAAGGGAACGAGGTGCAACACATTAGCTATGGGAATTGCGCCGCCGCGTGGTTCACCTGAAGTAATACAATCACGCCTTGAACAAGGCAGGTGGGCGTCAGCGTCACCACAGAGGCCCCGCCCTCTTGGTATAAAGATGCGTGCACCCATCCTACTTTCTCCAAGTGCACTTCACAGAGCTTGGGCATTGAAAAGGGTAAACTGTGTTGCACCTCGTTCCCTTCCTTCAGGGAACATGAGTTATGGTGCATAACTTTCAGTTCCCTTATCAGTCAGGTTCACTCGGTGCAACACATTAGCTATGGGAACGTAATTCATTCACGCCCTTGAAATGCTCTGTAAAATGCATGCTTGTGAGAACTTCTGCCTTCATACTTTAGGCGTTTTGGCTGATCTCTACTGTGTGTTAGAGAGTACAGCCTGAGTGACGTCACATGCAGTGACATCCAAACTGTAGTGTTTTGCAAATGTGTTTGTGGAACTCTAGTTTGCAGTAGCACAAATGTCTGCCACTGGAACACCCTTAAACAGAGCCCATGAGGCTGCCAGGCCTCGAGTGGAATGGGCGTGTACCCCAGAGGGCATATGTTGACCTATGCTGCTGTACGCTCTTTTTATGGCCTCAGTCACCCAGTGTGAGAGGCGCTGCTTTGAAAGGGCTCTGCCAGCAGCAGGATTGGTAAAACATACAAACAAATGGTTTGTTTTCCTCCAACTGACAGTTCTGTTGATGTAAACACTCAAGGCCCTGACAGGGCAGAGTGAATTCAACCTCCTTTGTTCCTCAGTGAGGACAGGGTGGGGAGGAAACACAGAGAGCTCAAAGTCAAGACTTCTGGGATTTAGAGTTGGAACCTTTGGGACATATGCGGGGTTAGGACGCAGGGTGACCTTTGACCTGTCAGGGACAAACCTGGTATCACATTGGGTGCACAGATAAAGCGTGGAGGTCACCCACACGTTTAGCTGAGCAAAGAGCCAAGAGCAAAGCAGTTTTGTAAGATAACAAATCTATCTTAATGCTGTTGAGAGGCTCAAATGGAGGCTCACACAAAGCATCCAGGACTAACTGAAGGTCCCAGTCTGGGGCCAGAGTCCTGCTGGGGGGTATTTTCCTCAGTACGCCCTTCATGAAACGTATCATGAGAGGGTGGGCACCGGGTGTTTTGCCTCCCCAGCCTTCGTGGCATGCCAAGATGGCTGACAAAAACACTTTAATGGTGGAAAAGGAACTGCCTTTTTCCAGCAGGTCTTGTAAAAAGGTGAGGAGTTGGACCAGGTCACAGGAATATGAAATAATATTCCTTTCCAGACACCAGGCCTCAAAAACACGCCATTTTCAAGCATAAAGAGTCTGGATGACTGGGCTCTCGCTCCCTGTATTATGTTTATGACATTACTGGGAAGGCCGGAGGCCATCAGCCTGTTCCTCTCAGCGGCCAGGCTGAGAGCTGCCACAGTTCTGGACGTGGATGAAGGAGCTGCCTGTGGGCCTGCGTCAGCAGGTCCCTGTGAGGGGCAGTTGCCATTGTGTCCTTGACAACAGTGACATCATTTCTAGGAACCATGGTTTCTGTGGCCACCTGGGAGCTATGAGTATCAGGGAAAGAGCTCCCCTGCGTACACGTTCCAGCGTCGCCTAAATCAGAGGGACGGGGGGGAACGCGTAATACAGCACCCCTGCTGGCCAGCTGTGGGCTAGAGCGTCTGTCCCCAGCGGAGCGTCTGTTTCTTTCAGTGAAAAATACAGGCCGCAATGCGTGCTGGTTTTGTAGGCGAACAGATCTACGGATGCCCGCCCGTATCGGGACCAGATCTGGTCCACGATACGTGGATTCAGTCTCCACTCGGAGGCTAGCAGTGGCCCTCTTGAGAGGGTGTCTGCCCCGTGGTTTAGCTCGCCCGGGATGTATGTCGCTCTCTGTGACAATATTCGGGGGCTGCACCACGTGAGCAGCTTGTGTGTCAGGCTGAGGAGAGGTCGGGACCTTGTCCCCCCTTCTCTGTTGATAAAGGACACTGTTGTCCTGTTGTCCGATTTTATCAGGACATGTTTTGTAATCAGTCCCTTTTTGTAAAAGTGTTTCACAGCCAGAAAAACAGCCTTCAATTCCAGGAAGTTGATGTGGAGTCTCGCATCCTGCTGTTTCCAGAGCCCTTGGGCATTCTGGTTTCTGCTAAATGCTCCCCAACCTCTCTTTGAAACGTCTGTTGTGATCACCACACGAGACAGTACTCGTCCCAGCGGGACGCCTGTCGTGAACACAGAAGGATCCCTCCAGGGTTCCAGGGCTGTCATGCACTCTGGGCTGATCAGTATCTTCCCTGCCCGCCTGAGGGAGGCAGGATGCATCCGTTTGTTTAGCCATATCTGCAGAGCGTGCATTTTTAATAATGCTTGAGGCACGCAGGGGATGGCTACTGCCAGCAAACCCAGCAGGCGCTGGCAGAGCTTGAGAGACACTCTCTGGTCCAGTTGAAAGTGTGCCAGGCAGAGGCGGATAGATGAGATTTGTTCCTCTGAAGGCCGTGTTCTGTAAAAAATGGTGTTGAGCTGTACACCCAGAAATACGGTAATTTGTGATGAAGTCAAATCGCTTTTCTGCAGATTTATGACGAAGCCCAGAGCCTCCAGGTGAGCCATCACCATCCGTGAGTGCAGTTGGGCTTGTGTTCTGCTCTCGGCCAGAATCAACAGATCGTCGAGATAATTCATAATTCTGACCCCTTGACCCCTGAGTGGGGTCAAGGCTGCGTCCAGACATTTTGTAAATGTGCGTGGTGCAGTTTTTAATCCGAAAGGTAAAGCCAGGAATTTGTAAGCTTTTCCTTTGAATGCAAAGCGAAGATATTTTCTGCGCTTCCTCCAAATGCTCACGTGGAAAAAAGCATCTTTCAAATCCACTGTGCATGTTTGATCCCTGGTCTCACAGACTAGATCACCTGTCTCAGAGTGAGCATTTTGAATTTGTAAGTTTTTATTCTCCTGTTCAGTGCTCTGAGATCCAGAATCGGTCTCAAGCTCTGGTCCCGTTTGGGCACAAGGAAATATTTGCTGTAGTGGCCGGTGTGAATATTGTGTGTTGGAACAACATTTATCACTCCTTTTTGCAGCATCGTTGATATCTCCTCTCTAAAGACGTGTGCACGGTCTGGGTTTATCTTTGACTGCAGCACCCCCGTGTACGGGGGTGGCCTCTTGTAAAACTGCAGCCGGAGGCCTCGACACACTGTCGTCATGACCCACGTGTTCGGGTGACACGCCCTCCAGGCATGCGCGTGCGCGGTGAGCCTGTGAGACATGTTTATTGTGGGTTGTGTGTGCTTTGTGGGTGCGGGAGGAGGAGCATTTGCCTCCCCCCGCATGGCCCCGGACATGCTGACCTTTCCACCAGCGGACGCCATGAAGTCTGTCTGCTCCAGACAGACCCCAGATGCCCCGCTGAGGCTCATAGTCTGACCGGACACCTTGTGTTTCACGAAGGAGGAGGGGTGATTGCCCTCTCCCTTCATCGTGACGGTTTTCACAAAAATGGTGCTGTTGATTTTTTTTGTTTTTGTTTTTGTTTTTTGAGTCAAGAACCAAGGCATTTTGTGCTTTTGGTACTTTTATTTCTGTGTTTTGAAGAACAAAAATTTGTCTTTTTTATACACACAACAGAAACATTTTGTTTTGTGCACACACAAATGTCACCAACTTTTTGTAGCTTTTTCCATATAAAGTCTGGGTTTAAAAGTCTTGGTTCCCGTACCATATGGGCAGACAAACCTGCAAAACTGTGAAGTGGTCCCGCTTCGTAAGGCCAACTTCTGCCTTCTGTCCCGGTTCGCAGAAGAGGTTCTTGGCAGAACCGCTTGGCGAGGAACGAACCTGTTCCTGGTCCAGGACTGGCCAGCCTGAGATGGCCCTGCTGCGGGTCTCTGCAGTTGCTCTCCGTCGTAAGCTGGTCTTTTTTGCGGGGGACGGCTTGTGGCTGAGCGGTGTCGAGGCTGCACGGGTTTGCTCCCACTGGTGTCTCTGGGAGGTGCAAAAGTATTTCTCTGCATCCCCTCGCGCAGGGCCTCGGCCCGTTTTCGTCTTTGCTCCAGCCTGCTCTGGATACGCTCCAGAGCCCCCCCGAAGAGTCCCGTCAGCTCGATCGGGTGGTGGAGGAACGGGAACCGCTGGCCCTCCGGTAGGTCCGTCAAAGTCAGCCACAGGTGACGCTGGGCGATGACCACTTCAGCCATGCATCTCCCCTGAGCGATGTCCGCGGTCCCCATCATTCGCTGGACGAAGTCAGTCGCCTTACGGGCTTCCTCCAGGATGTCTGTCGGAGCCCGTTTGTCGTTACCTGGAGCTCCTGCAGCTTCTCTGCCAAGTAGGCCTGCATCATGGCCGAGGCATTCATGGCACGGACCACGAGGCCCTGAGCTCGGAAACACTTTTCGATCTGGGAGGCTGAGGCGCGGCAGGCCTTGCTGGGCGGAGTCGGCTTTGTGCCCGACGTCCTGGGGGCCAGGTGATCCGCCAGCGTGTCCTCTATCTGCGGGACATTGGCGATACCTGCTGCCTCCATTCCGACGACATCGAGGAACTGGGAGAGTGGCAGCAGCATGGGAGCTGTGGGTTCAGCCCAGGTGCGAGTGAGCTCCGTCAGGAAATCCGGAAAAATCGGCATCCTGTGCCTCGTGGCCGACTGCTGTTTTGCATAGAAATAATTCCCCGCCAACCTCGTTACCTGTTGGCGAGGTGGGGGTTCTGGCCAGCTGATCCACAGCGTGTCCGCCGCTCTGCAACACAAGTCGAACAAAGTGGGGATTGAGATATCCGTCTCTAGCCGAGTTGACGTCGGGTTCTGGGAGAAGTCTTCTTCTTCCCCTTCGTCCTCGTTCTCAGCTTCGTCGTCTGAAATCTCACCCGAGGCTGTTAGCGAGAGCTAGTCTGCTCGTAACAGGCTTCTCGTGTCATATTCGACGTGGAGTCCCTGACGGGGGCCGACATGTCCATACTGTCCCCCCAGTCAGCTTGTCCACTGTCCTCCAGGTCCACGACCTCGAGCTCCGGTGTGGGAGTGAGTGCCTCTGTGAGGTCTGGGTCACGTGCCGCCGCCGTGGAGCCGCCCATGGCCTTGACCACGATGTCCACTCGACGCTTCCTCACAGCCTTAAGCATCTGGCTGCAGTGAGGGCAGGACTCGGGGGATTCTAGCGCTCTCTTAGCGTGCAACATCCCCAGGCAGACGGGACAGGCCTTGTGGGTGTCCGTCGCTGAAAGGGAGTAGCCGCAACCGCTGGGGTAGGCCCGGGAGCTGGGGCTCGCTGGCTTGCTGTTCTTAGAATTTTTTGGTTTTCGCTTTCCCTTCTCTGTAGCCATGGCTGAAAAGAGTCGAGCTCGTTAGCAGTGCTAACGTGGTCCGGAGACTTCTTCGTCGCGTCGCTTTTGCTGGCTAGCCCGCTAACTCGTTAGCAGGGTAGCGGTGTGACGCAGTTAGCGCCGTCGAGCGAAGCAGCTGCGAAGAGAGAAGAAAAAACCCTCGAGGTTAAATAAAAGATGCTGGACTAGCTTTCGCTAACCCAGCAACACGTAGGAAATTTCTCTGTACGCTCAGTGTAGGGAGCAAGCTCACCTCCGGTCAAGCGATGTAACTACAGAGAGTCCCACGAAGTTCAGGTGTAAGCGAGGTGAAAGGCAAAAGAGCAAGTAGGATGGGCGCATGCATCTTTATACCAAGAGGACGGGGCCTCTGTGGTGACGCTGACGCCTACCTGCCTTGTTCAAGGCGTGATTGTATTACTTCAGGTGAACTGCGCGACGGCGCAATTCCCATAGCTAATGTGTTGCACCGAGTGAACCTGACTGATAAGGGAACTAGCGATTAGCGAAAAGTTCGGCGGAGCGTTTTGCAGACGGACCACTCTGTACTTCCGGTCGGATACGAAGCAAAAATAATCCGGTGGAGTACGTCAAAGACGGGACACTATTTTACTTCTCCACCCTCCTTTGCATGATAGAAAATTATTGCAAGTGCTGCACTGACCTGACTGGTCATTTTATTAAATTAGTACGCTATCGATAGCAGATGCACACTTCCGGTGGATTCTTCTTCGTTGGTTTTCGGTGGCGGCTACTTCCGGTTGGCTAACTAGCATCGAACATAGGAATCGCAAATTAATATTTTGAACGATTTCGGGAAAACCGCACAGTTAGTCCCGGTTCAGAACAATTCTCGATGCTCACGAGTCTCAAATGGCGAGTCCGAGTCGAGTTGGAAGTCTTTTGAATGCAAGTCCGAGTCGAGTTGGAAGTCTTTTGAATGCAAGTGAATGCAAGTCCGAGTCGAGTCTGAAGTCTCTGTTTTTGCGACTTAAGTGCGACTCGAGTCCGAGTCCCAAACTCGAGTCCCCATCTCTGATGGTACGATCCACTTATATTTCTCTTTCTTAACCCCAACTGGCACTCAAAACAACAATCAAAGAACTCGAAATGTTCCACAGTAACAATAATACTTCACAGTTCCATTCATAGCACATTCAATTTAAATAAAAAGAATAGTTTTGAAACAGGAAGTTACCCGCTGTTTTGGAAATGGATCTGTCGTCTTTTCAAAATAAAAGCTGCCGATACTCGTAATTTCTTACTGGAATAGATTTTCACTTGACAATCTAGTGTAACAACATCACACTGCTACATCTGCCAATTATGCTGAGGTAGTAAAAGAGAACAGAAAAACATCATGTTCAGCACTTTCTGACTTTATTTATCTGATGATAACTTCTGTACTGCTGCTATTTTCCTAAAAGAGATCGAATTAAAACTATAAAATAGATGTGAAAGAAGAGCCTCGATCATAATTATCAAAAATAAGCTTATTTATTTAAAAAAATACTGGTTGAAACAACATACCTGGTTAACATTTCAAGAGCCTCAGAATTGCTTTTCAACTTCGCTGCTAATTGGTCTAGAAACCTTTTTATAACCCAACAAAGCAAGAACAACAACAGCTTTGTAGCGGGCGTCCATCTTGTTTTCGTCATCGCTCCGACAAGCTAACTGGAATGCATTCAACTCGGAAATAACGTCATTCGTAATTCCGACTTCCGATGCAACTGGAACGCAGCAACATTTTAAAATAAAGTAGATGCCATTTCCTGCATTCTGGTGTATTTTAACAGGTTATTAAACATCTACGTTTACCTACATAAGTAAACACTTGATTTAATAATTATTTTAGAGAGTTCAGAACAACAAAAAGTAGCGTTAAGCTAGCGGCGTGCAATAGAGCTTGGAATCGTGACGTCAGCGGACCGGGATCGCGCAAAGCATCCCGGGACTTTAGGACAAGGAGTCTGACGTGACCGGGGTTTGCGTTAGTTGTAGTGTGTTATCCTAGGTGAAATACGCTGAAATGGTGAATGCTTGTTGTGTTGTGAACTGTCACAATCGTTCTCACGATCGCAGGGGGAGCCGTATTGCAAATGGAGTCCGTTTTTTCAGCTTTCCGGCATGAAAACAACACAGAGGAACACAGGTTGCTGAGCTAACAGAGACATGGTGACATGACCTGTTAAACGAACAAACATCACTTTCAGGAGTATTTCCAGACACATGTTTGTGTGTTCGAAGCATTTCCACACAGGTAAGGTTTAAATAAATAATATTACACTTATTAACTGCTCATATGTAACACAGGATCGTTTACAAACAGCTAGCTGGCTGGCTAGCTAGATCATCTAATCAAGTTCTTTTATCTCTTCTTAGGCAAGCCAGCGTATGAATTCCTACATTGTGATCCTGACTGGGTACCCTCTTTACATCTCGGGCACACCGAAGTCAAAACAATGAACACTGCCCGATTTGCCCGTCGGACCAAGAGACACAAATCAACCACAGAGGTCAACACTGCACCTGCCACACCACCAGATCTGCGTAGCCAGACATCAGAGATGGATGAAACTGCTCCTCCAGGTGTAGCTGCTCAGAGTTTTTCTGAGGATGAAACAGCCCAGGGGTCCGACGTGGTTCAAGGTGTACAGAGGTCCGAGGTGGATGAAACCGGCGCGGGGTCAAAGGGTGATGAAGCTGCACTAAAGGACAGTGCTGAAACACTGCAGGAATGTGGACTGTGTGTCCTCAGAGGTGCTGAAATTAATCGCTTGCTGGAGGAAAACAGGATCCTGAAGGAAGAGCTGTCCCAAAAGAAAATGAATGAGCAATTCTTAAAAGATGATGCAATTGTCAAGTATTACACTGGGCTTCCATGTTTGGCTGTTGTGATGGGTGTGCTGGCTCAGCTGCTCCCCTGTCTTCCACAGCCTGGAAGAAATCTTTCACATTTTCAGATGCTCCTTCTAACTTTAATGCGCTTGAGGCTTAATCTGCTAATCCAGCACATTGCACACCTGTTCTGCATCAACCGAAAGCTTGTGTCCACCACATTTAGAAAGACTATAGGTGTAATGTTTACACACCTCAGCCCTTTGGTGCACTGGCCAGAGAGACATTGTTTGCAAGGCCCCAGTGTTGTTTTGAAAATATGAATTATTATCTGTGTGAACATTGACTGATGAACTGAACGTGAAA
>JBBPBX010017643.1:14046-35977 GCA_038048925.1 Garcialebias charrua | reverse complement strand
CAAACTGGAATGTGTGCCATACGTGAACTTTTATGAAACATTTGTCCAGATGAGGGTCTTGGATTTTGTCAAAACAGCTGAACGTGTCTCCAGACAAAGGGGGACCGCCTGAAAGTCTTGCTGTATGCTGAGCTATGAACTGATGCCCACAGTTGAACATATCTCCAGACAAAGGGAGACAGCATGAAGACAAAGAGCCATATGGTCCAGCTATCCAAATTCACTAATGACAACTGCAGTCTGGCGAAGGTGTTCAACCCCACATTTGGTCTGTAAGGGTCATCCAAAGACTTCAGCGTCATGGTCAAAACTGCAGTTTGCTTTGATAAAAAAACACTCACTAAGCTCATTTTTCAAGATATGCCAGAAGCATGTCACATGATTTTTAGTGTACTGAATGTGGGTCTGCTGGACTGCTTGCCTTTTTCCAATACTCTGAAATGAAAATTGTTTTATAAACTCAAAACCTTGTATAAAGTTGAAATCATACATTTGACTTTTTGTTTTTACAGATAAAGTGAGTCACAGAGATTCACAAGAGACCTGTACAAGAATCCTGAAATTGATGGAGTTTCCTAAAACATCTGTCCGTTTTTACTTTTGAACTGAGATAGCTGGTTTGTTTGAATTGGTTAAAAAGGGATTTAAATTTATGTAATTGTTGATTGTTTAGATTAAAATGATATAGGAATGGAATGGAATTTAGTTTTATGATTCTAAGTTCTAGGTTTATATTTAAACTGTTTAAAAGGAGGGATTGTAAAAGATGACATTCATAGCATTTAAAAGATAATAAATAAATAAATAAATAAATAATAATAATAATAAATAAATAAATTAAAAAAACGACATTTATAGCATTTAAAAGATAATTGAAAAGATGATTGATAACTACACTGACACCTATACAAACGACATTGCTTTTGTATATATCTAACCAAAACATTTTCTCTTTCCCCTGTTGAAATGTGCACAGATCCAAGAAACCTAGGGGGACGCCCCGAAAAGAAAAACTAACTAGACGAAGATTTTAACTAGACAACGGATCAAACCACAGGTCCCTAAGGTGGACTTGATCAGGGTTTGATTGGAGACGTTGGTAGTTCTGTGTTTTTTTATGACTTGGAAACATTTTAATGTTTCATTGTATTTTTATGGGTAAGGTGATCATTTGAATTATATATTCTGCTCATGCGTCAATGAAGTTCCTTCCACAGACTCCATGAGGTAAGCAAAAATTAATAATAATAATTAATTGTCTATGCCGGGATTCCTGAGGATCCTGTTTGAACTCAGAAACTAAACTGAGTAATGGCATAAGTTTTTTGGTGGAAAGCTTTCTATTGTTGAGGTGATTTGTCTAAAACTAATACTAAAAAACTAACACTTTACTAATACGGGTATGGGAATTAAAAATATGTAAAAATTATTGTGTATTTGTACTAATTTTTGTTTCTTCTCAGGTCATGCTGAGGGAGTTTGGCCCCACCCAGGAGACTGGTTTTGTCGAGGACCCCTGCTGGAAGCACTAAGAGTCGAAATGCTGGCTAAAGACCATCTCGGGGCAGGATGATACCTGAGATGAGGCAACAGGATTCCAGAATCTTCTGTGGGCCGCTCACTTGTCTGGGTGACAGAGTGATACAGAGCCAGACTGAGATGGAGTAACAGGATTTCTGCCGACAAACATGCTTTCTCTGCATCAAATGCGACGTCCTGAGTATGCCAACTTGCCGAGAGAAAATGCAGAACGATTTTAGTTTATGCATTCTGTTTTTGGTCTATAAAAGACCTAACTCATAAAAGAGCTTTTTCTTTGTTGTGTGTTTTCAATAATTGATTTTCCACACTTTAAGAGTTGTTTTGAGAAGGTTTTAGTGCAAGAAGTTACCTTTACTTTTAAAATTATTTTAGTTTAAGATTTCTTTTAAGTTTTATTTTTATTTTATTTTAGATTTCTTTGTTTATTTTTAGTTCAAACTTCTTTGTTTTTAACTATATTCTTTGTTTTTAACTATATTAGTTTTAAAACTTCTTTAAGTTTTTTACTCTACTGCCCACAAATTTTTTTTCAGATGAGCCTGATTTGTTTGTAAAGGCTTCAAAAGTGGTGAAGGCCCATTTTGCATTGGTTGTGTTTTTCCTACTAAGTTTAGACCCAGAGGTTTTTTTCGGGCCAATCATCTGCATAATGTTAAACAGTTTTAAATGATAAAAAGGGCCGATATATGTTAGAGTTTTTATGATTATCATCTAAAACTTATAACATCATAACATGAAACATCTAGTCACTCCATGAGAAATAGTTGTCTTACACAACAATGCTGTTTACTGAAATAACAGAAACACCAAAGAATTGTTTTCTTTATTTCAGAACTTGTTGGTCCTGAGTTTGGCCAAAACTGA
The DNA here is from genome assembly GCA_038048925.1 of Garcialebias charrua. Taxonomy (NCBI): domain Eukaryota; kingdom Metazoa; phylum Chordata; class Actinopteri; order Cyprinodontiformes; family Rivulidae; genus Garcialebias; species Garcialebias charrua. The sequence continues at coordinate 33,571 of JBBPBX010017643.1, read as the reverse complement.
CCAAGAGCCATTGTGTGAAAATTGTCTAACCTGTTTTTCCACGAACCACCAGATGTATAAAAACTGACTGTGAACTGTCCAAAGATGGGCTTGTCTCAGACTTAGGAGGCAGGTCCCACTTTATAAAGTTAAATATACCACTGTTTAAACTCTTGTCATGTGTGTGATTCCTTTTTAGTAAAATGTTGCTGCAGGTTTGAGAAAACCCATCACAAATATACAATGGAAACAATGGAAACACCACAAAGGCAGCTTGTGTCTGAGGAGTTAGCAGGAAGTAGATTAGACTCTGTCTTTATGACTTCAGCATACATTTTTTTAATTAAATAAGGAGCATTATAATACCATATATAATATGCAAACACATTAAAATACAAGGCTCAAAGTTCTTTTTGTCATTCGCATCACATGTGGTACATAAAATGGTCGGTTCAGGTCGGTTCCGTCCACTTTAAAGGAGCAGAACTCGGGTTTCAGAACCACTATCCGACAACGTTCTAACAGTAATATGCTTCTTTGACCTGCTCTAACATGTAAAATACCAGCACAGCAATCTTTTTGATGTTAATAACAGCTTTCAGGCTTTTGACACGGCGGTCAAACAAAGCTTTGTACAAGAGTCTGTGCGTGAACTGGACCGAACGGAACCAGAACCCCCCCACAGACCACGGGCTGACAAAACTTCACCTGAATGCTTCCAACAGCGTGTAACAGAGTTGAAACGATAATAATCTCACAGCTTCAAATGATAAAAACATGCAGAATCTGAGTTGCTGTGTTCAGCTCAGTCTTATAAATAGCACCCTCTCACAGTGTTACACAACCAGTTGGCTGATGACAGCCTGAAACCAGCTGCTCACATGATCAAGGAGGGCCATCAGCCTAACAATGGATCATTAGCACCCTGATGGTTGTTTGCTATTCACAGAGGGCTGAGTGATACTAGCAATAACAGCATTGTAAGAGGGAGACAGTCGAACCCGGAGGCCTCCATCCCTGTTTAATGATGGACGGTTTCTTTTCACAAAGATGGCCATCTAAGCGTGTGTATTTTCCTTCACCTCCCTCTCTTGACCTATTTTAATAGGTCAAAACAACCTACACGCCACCAGCCGGATCCCCAGAAGAGGACCCCCACCTCAACACCACAGGAAAAATACAACACACCAAGCAAAAACACCCCCAAAGCAAAAATCAACCAACCCCACGCAACCACCATCTGACTCCATAAGTAAATCTCAATCATCAACATCAACCCAACATCCAAACAATCACCCCAAATCACCAAATCATACGAGGATAACAACAATCATCAGTCCAACGGCTTCCCCCACCTGGAGTCCATCTCCAAACTCCACAGGCACCTGGACGCAGCCAGAAACCTGAGAGCCCCTCCATCTGGTCTCGAACTGGGGCTGAACCGTTGTGACCACATGAAACACAGCAGCGAATAAAACACCTATAGTATAGGTCTGATCCTGCGTGAACAATAGAGATTTAATCATAATAACATGAATAACAGTGATCCATCCCAAAATCACCCAAAACGAAAACCAAAGCAAAGCAAACAAACCATCAAAATCAACTAACTCTCCTCCTAACCTCCATCTGACTCCAAAACTAATCATCATCTAATCGCAAAAATAACAATCATCCGTTGAAAGCCTTAGTGGCCTATTCTAACCAAGCCTAAAATGATAAATGCAGTTCCCCTCTTCGCTCCAACTCCCCAGCTGGGGTCCACCTCCGAGTTCCCCATCCACTCTACAGGTATCTGGACTCCGCCGAATACCTGAGAGCTCCTTCACCCAGCAGCGAACTGCGTCTGACCTCAATCTGACCCCAGAACCAACCATCCCGACTAACCCCAAACTGACTCCATCATTAAACCCGAAAAACAAGATGAAAACATGAAACCCCCTCCAAACAGCAAGATCATCAGAGAAATAATATAATTAGGACAAAAGCAACACTCTTCCATTCCACACTCAAACACTCCCCACTACTACAGGTATCTGTTGTCTGCCAAATACAGGTGAGTTTGTGCGGCAGGCCACGGTCCCAAAATCCTCCATTTCCCTGGAAGCAATCATCCTCGAGATTTTTGCCCGTGCACAAGGTGTCACGCACCCCATAAATAGGCAGAACAGAACCAAAATAGCTAGTGGCAAGTAGTGCATTAACAGAATAACCGAGTTTTCGACAGGTCGAGTGCTTTGACTTCTATCGAGGCTTTTTTGTCCAACTCGGGTACCCGTAGTGACGTCATCACGTGATAAAAACAGAGCGCGCGGTAGCTTTTAGCTTTTAGTAGACGCTACAAAATGGATTCCTTTGTGCGCACGGATCTATGAAGCTGGTCCAGTCTTGTCAAAAAGGTAAAACAGTTTATAATTTTATAAATTGCGCCACTCATTGAAACATCCTGTTGACGTTCTTTGCTTCAACACCGTAGTAGATTGTTGTGACAGCAGAGGGCAGTGTTTTATTGCAGGTCCCATATATAACACGGTTGAAACGGCTTCATCTCTCTCGTTTCACAAACAAAAAAACAAATATTCATCTCTCTAGAGCTATTAAAAATCTATAAACACAATCTCTAAAAGTAAACCTAAATTGCACAGCTGCAGGCGGTGGTACGGTGTGGCTGTGGCCCAATTTGTTTTTTAAGTTTCGGTTTTCATCGCCTTATACTTTCACTTTTAATATTATTAATATAACTAATAGTTTTGTTTTTCCTGTGACTTATGTGCAGTATGATAAATGATAGGAGCATAATAAATGCTCCCAATGCTTTGTTGGTCTTTTTTTTCTTTTTGTAAAGACGTTTTTAGGCATTTATATTTATTTATTTATTTTGCATCGTAAGACACTGTGACGTCATCGGCTACTCGAGCGTCGTTCGAGTTTTTTTATGTTAATGTCGAGGTTAAAAATTATGTACTCGTTCAACCCCTAGTGGCAAGGCCAAAAGCTTAACTAACACCTGATGCCATGATCCTCTCGTGAACCAAGACAGAGCATGCCACAGCCCTGTGTGCGCCTCCTCCGTCTGATGCTCCTGAAGCTCTCTCAGATGGCGCAGGGCCGCTGTCACCCTGACCTGCGGATCTGCAACAGACGCATCAGGTATAAAGGTACAGCAGGTGTTATTATCAATCATCCCACACACTCCATTAACAGATGCCTTAAACAAATCCAGCAGCAATCTATGATGTAAAGACACAACATACATGGCCCACCACTCTGCAGAGGTGGTCCCTAACGTCTGCACCGACTCATAAATGAACATCCCAAATTGGTAATCTAAAGCTTCCATGTGTAACAGGTGGTCCCCGACCTTCGATCCCGGGAAGAAGCTACGCTTCCATTCCACTGGGACCTCTGAACCCCAAGAAGACTCGAGCTGACTGACGTCAGCAGTCTTTGACCGTCCCACATAGTGAGAACCGTTACTCAAAGACACCAGGTACGACCCCTCTGTAACCGCAACTGGTGCACAGCACCCAGTCCAGTTCGCTGGCAAGGTCAGTAATACCTGATGACCACACAGCCAGGCCAAGGCCTCAACCGGATACGTCCCATTGCTGCCAGGCACACTCCTGAACTCCCTGCCCGGATGGTACACCGCTCGGCACCTCTCTTCAGGAAGTGACCCCACTACCACCTGATGTGAGTCCTGATGATGGACGCGGTGCACACAGACAGGAAACTGTCCACTGGATGGCCATTCTACAAATTGAGCCAACACCATCGGGTGTGATAATGTACTCAATTTGCACCACTTAGGCTGACACTGCAGGTGCTCCATGTAGAATCCTCTGGAGCTCATCTGCAGAACACAAAATGATAACATCCGGTCAAGGGGTTTAATCGTCAATGGCAGCTGTGATTCCTCCACAGGAAGTGGGGTGCAGATGTAAGACTCAGACCTGTGGCGGCTTCTGGCCAAGAACTGCGCATACCTGTACCAAGAGTTCCTCTGAAAGACTTCAGAAAAATTCATTGATAGAGGATTCTCATCCTGTACCTGCGTCCATGTCTCCTGCCTGAGGACATCTCTCTCGCTCCTCTGATGAGGTACAGGATGACAGCTTGGATGACCTGGTATCACACAGAAATACTCCAACAACAGAATGGTGGAAACGATAATCAATGCCCCCACCCCTGCAGCCACCATTAGCCTCTTCTGCCCCTCAGCCATGCTCGATCTAGTTTGAAATCCTCTACAGTGTCAAACTTTGAACCCTGAGATGTGATGAAACACAACAGAAACACAAATTCCCCCTTCTCAGTTAAATCTGCAGAACCTGAAAAGGTAAATACACATGAAAAGCAGTAATGAATCCCAACCATCAAACGCATGCACAGTTTACAAAATCTTCTTTTTTCCGCTTTCTCTTTTATTTACATAGGAAATCACTGGAGCTGCACCTGTAAAAAATACATCCTCAAAATGAATAAATCACTCACCCATTGAATTTTGAACCAGAAAGAAGAAAGTGGTCAAAAACCCCTAATATTTTATGATTGAACGCTGAAATTGAAAAATTTAACTCCAAACCCTTGAAAGTTAGACCTGGAAATTATGTGTTGTTATGTTGAATTCTAATTTTAGATATAAGTAAGTCTAATTGATAAAAGATAAAAGTTAAAGTGTAGCAGCAAATTGTTGACCTAAACCAACACTAAGATAAGAAATAGTCATTAATGTTCTATTAAAGGTGAAATCAAATATCTAATCCTAAATGTGTGACCTTTAAACTGTGTGATTTAAAATTTATCTAAAGTTTAAATCATATAATATCAGCGATCGAGCTAAACACCTGATGATCTCACAATGCAAAAACACATACACTGGAAAAATTCAAAACACTGTTCCCGTTTTTCTGTATTGATTATGTTTCACACTCTGCTTCCTGTTCTCCTCAGATCTTTGTTGACAACTGCATTCTTCAGAAGCCACGAGGACGTTGAATCGCCACCACCCCGTTGTTTTGGGCTGCAAATCGCTATTGATTAAGCCAGGTGGGCTGTGTTCAATACCCCGTTCCCCTGGCGAGCAAAATGCCTCGACCCAAAAGGGTGGCAGGCTCCCCTCCTCTTCAGGCCCTCTTGCTGTGCTCTGCCGTTTTAAGCTGCTGGTTCTTCCCTCTCAAGGCAATAGAGCAGGCCGGCCGGACCAGGGGGAACTTACTTCCCTATCGTTCTGGTTGGCTTTTCAAAGGCAAGAACAAAGGTGCTTCTCAAGATGACTTCCCACAGCGAGAAGACAGGCGTATGCAGAATGCTTCTTCTTCCACTCGACCCAGAACACCTCACGGACAGATGGCTTCACCGGAAGAGGAAGTGAAGCGAAGCGGCAACAGAACCCCACACCTTCTCGACCACGACACCTTCTCGACCACGACACCTTCTCGACCACGACACCTTCTCGACCACGCCCTCTCAGATGAAGACGCAGGACAGCCGACCTTTTGTGTGGACCTGCTCGCTCCAGATGACCCTTCAGAGCTCTCCGCTCTGAAGCCCCGCGAGGTGTGCCTCGACCTGTTGTGATGACCTTTGGGGTTCTCCCTCCGGACCACTCTGGCTGTGTCTCACCCTCTCTGGCGCGCTGATGATGTGCGTTTCAGCAGCCCAGATGTGCTCGCTCACTTGATGACGCTCTCCCTTATAGCCCCTGAGAAGCCCCAGGATGTCAGTGGGCCTTCCGCCCTCGATCAGGCTTTGTCGCCTCCGGTGCGATGGATTCACCGTTCTGGAGAAGGAAGCTGGACAGACCACCATAAGTCTCACAAAGTACATTTTACATGTCATTTTAACAATACACAACCCCTATTTACAGACGTCTTCAGCCTTAAAGCCTCAAGTTAATTAAATTTAGTCTGTGCACAGATTTCAGCCAAATTTTTCAAAGGTGGGCTAACATGCTTGAGGCCTAAATTATTTTTCCCACTTTCTGCAGATCTGCATTTTTATATCATATTATTATTGTTATTATTATTATTATTTTTTTTTTACAACCACCCGATCTGAATTTTTTGCAGAAAGAAAGGAAAAAATGTCTTGGAATGTAACAATTGATTAAAATTTTTTTAACTGTTTTCTCATCTTCTCTTCTGTTTTTGTTATACCTCTGGTCAGCCAGTGAATGTGGCACGTCAACCATAAAATTTCGGACACCTTATACCGTATTAACCTGTCTGTACAACCAATTATTCTCTCATGACCTGGTGTCCTTCCGAATCTGAAATTTTCTTTATTCGCGCGAGCTCCTTGTCCATTCGAGCATCACGCAATGAAAGGACGGCGCATACGTGCACAAATGTTCTGATCAGAGAATTTAAATGTGTGCATGCCACCAGCTGAAAGAATTTCCGTTCAGCTGGTGTGCATGCACCTGCGCGAGTTTCCGCATGCTCCTCGAAATCCTCTTCTTTCTCCGTCTTCTGGAAGAGTTCAGTCCATCCTGCTCCACTTCAGCTCCCTGGTCCTGTTTTCAGGGTCTCTCTTCAGGAGCCGCCACTGGCTTCTGTGTTGGGCCTCCATTGTAGTTCCAATTGATGTTTCCGGATGTTCCTTTTGCTTCCAAATCAGCCAAACGGTCAAATTTCTGTTGTTCAGTGGGTCTCGGTGTATTAGTGATGTTAAGAAGTGGTGTCATTGCTCCTGTCAGCCTCACTCGTCTCCCTGTGCTGTTCACAACCCTCTCTTGTCCTCTGACTTAGCTTAGTTTGTGCTGCTCTCCAAACTTCACGCAGAGCCTTGCCCTTTGCCCTCTGCGCTGACTTCGTTCTCCTCTTCGCTTCAGGTCCACCAACGTGTCAAAACACTGATCTATCTGTCGCCCTCTGCCAAACCAGCCCCCTCAAAGCTCCGCTCTCCTGTCATAGACCCAACTATCCTCACCGACCACCACTGAAATTTTCTTTTATTTGTCCCTGTGCTCTCCTCACCTTTGAAAACATGTTTCTAATTTATTGACCTCATTGTGCTCACCAGACACCTGCCAATGCCTCCCCTCGAGGAGAAATGCCATTAAATATTTAACCTTAAACCTAATATGAATAATTGAGGTGACACCAATTTTACCTGTGAAAATATTCACAAACTCATTTTCCTGTAGGCCTCGGGATAAGAGCTTTATTTGGTTTTAAAGCCTACTTGGGATGGGGAGAAGCAAACAGACAGAGCCCATAAATCAGCTTTAACCTAAAAATTGTATGACATGCTGGGGCATGTCCTACCTGCTTATGTGTGTCATTAATAATGCCTATTACGTGTGGGTTCACGAGACCTAGGCCTACGCCTGACTCAACCTGATTCAAGCAAGCTAACACCCCAACTGGTCGCTGGAAAGGGTGACTCCAGACAGCTGTTTCGCTTGCTCTTGTCATGTGCATCTGTCCATTGTTCAGATCATGTCAGCTTCAGTGACACGCCCCTTTGTTCGGGTGACTGTCTCAGGGTGCCCCAGGCCCTGGATTAACGTTGTGTTTGATGACTTGGACCTCTGTTTGAGTCCTGGACTGTTCTTTTAGTTCAGGTCTTCGCCTTGAACTGTAGCTGCTTCGCTTTTGGTGTTTCTTAACTGTCTTTGTCCATGCATGAGTGAGAGGTCTGTCTTCCTCCCACTGTGGCAGCTGTTTACACGGAGAGTCACAATGAACCAGAGTAATGTCTGCTTTTCGCATTAAATCATAGTCGAGTCCTACGCGCTGACCACAATCTCGTGATACCAAACATAAGAATATCATATGTATTTTAGTTGAATTCTAGCTCATGGCAAATCACCTTATGTGTGTGATAATAAAGAGATCTGCCTGTCTGTTGCTCCGTTTCCCCCCAGCTTTGTGCTGTTAGGCTGTGAAAGAGAAAACAAATTAATCCTACACCAATATATTGTTAAACCAAAATTCAAAAGCTATCTGTTTCATTTGGCATTTATCTCCAACAAGACACATCTCGCAGGATCTGGTCTGCACAACGGGCTTTTTACCTCTAATTTAAAACTGCACTCCGTAATCTTCTGTAGAATACAGAACTTAGAAATATTTTCAACAGACAAAGCATTCTGATCCCCCCTCAGAGCCGGAGGCTCTGCTGAGATTCAAGTTCAAGCTCCGTTTTATTGGCTGATTCAAATTCAAGGTCTGTTTTAATCGGCTGGTTACAAACTCTGTTTTTATTGGCTGTCATTGTCCTGGTCACTCTGTGTTTTTAGTGTTTTTTTTAAATAAATTGTTTGAAAAATTAGACTACATTACAATCTTACATACCCCAGCTTTAAAGTGGAAAGCAAAAATTTACAAAGAATTTCTTACATCAAATTGGAAGTTAATTTAACCTCGACCCAAGACTGTCTCACACCCCCGTCTAGAACTCTCGTGCTTGTCTAATTGGTGAATTGCTGACCTCCTAAATTTCCAAAGTAAGTTTTTGCTCTGTGGCTGATTTCTAAATAAAACCTCTTCAAATTTCCAAATAAGCTTTTGCTCTGTGGTTGATTTATAGATAGCTGTTTCCTCTCACTCCACCTTCCTCAACCTCCTCAGTCTTGAGTTCCTGCACCTTGCTTCAACCTCCTGTAGGTGGCGACGTTTGACTGCTCTTTATCCTGGCTCTTGCTGCTCTGAATTCTCTTTTGAATTAAGCTGTTTTTTTTTCTAATTCCTGCACACTTTCAGTCTTTAAAAATAACTCTTCAAGAAGGTTAATCTGTTCATATTTTCAATTAACTGCTTATAATCCGCAACTGTGTTACAATGACCTCGTTCTGTACCAATTGCATAGAGCTGTTGTTTGTTTTGTTTAAATCTGGTTAACTTCAGTTGAGGTGTTCAAATGCGCCAGGCCTCTCTTGACGAAGATAAGATTTATGTGAAAAACACAGATAAAACAGATTGACGAATTAAACGGATCCCTGTCCCTCCGGACCGGAGACTCAGAGAGCAGCTGCTGCTCTCAGAATATCCGGGACGGGCAGCTGGTAGTGTTATCATAAAATGTTCTGGGCTTCTGATAAGGCTGGTTTCCTGGGCCACTAAGATTTATAGCCGGCCTCAAGGTCTCTTTGCTGACCTGACCTGCTTAGATTAAATGTGTCTCTTGTCTTTGTTTAAGGGGAGTTTAAAAGTTTAAGAAGAGTTTAGATTAAAACAAGTCTGAGTTGCTCCGTGTACATTTATGTCTAATTTATGTGTCCTGTACAAAGTGTACTTGTTATGTGTGAAATGTACCTGCTCTTCAGTGTTGCTACTCTCATGTTTGTAGCTCACCCCCCTGGAATGTGAGTGTATCCCACCAGCTGCGTGTGGGACTGCCTTATTTCCCTTTTTTTTTTTATGTCTACACCCTCAATCCTTTTTGATACGTTTCCCCTCAACTTGTTACATCTCCCTGTGTCTGCAGAAATAGTTCAAAAAAAGATCTCCTCGTTCCTGCATTTTGTATGTGTGCCATAACCGCCTTCCGCCATCTCATTCACCCAAATTGTTTATTTCACAAGCACCCACAGATGAGCTGAGTCATTCAAACATAGGGCCAAGTCTGTGGAAAATCAGACTTGCCCTCCTGTTAGACAACAGCGCCACCTGCCATTCATGCAAAGTATGGCACACCATTCACCCTGAAAAGAAAGAAAACTCCACTTCACACTCTCTGAGTCGACACAATTGACAAAACACAAACATTAAACAAACCACAAACGTTTAACGAACACTTAAAACATCTAATTGAGATCTCTTGGCCCAAAACGACGATTCACACAAAATCTGAAAGAAATGCGACGCAAAATATTTTAAAAACCTTAAACACCTGTGGCATCAATATGCTTCCGTACACAACCTCTTTTTTTTCTCGCTCCCAGGGCGATTCCACTACGCTACCCCGCAAGTTTAGCGCAAGGCCCACTGGGAGTGTTCACCTCAGCGTGAACTTCTGGCGACCCCTCCACGACGCCAAGACTTCGGTTTACGTATGATCTTTGAAACAAGCGGCCAGTCGTTCTTCTACTCATGAGCGGACATGAAACAAGTTAAACGACCTCTTTCCAGCTACTCAAAGGATCGAACGCACCGGAAGCGCTTTTCCAAACGAGACCGTGAAACAAGACACCGTGACCTGACTACTCACGCCGGGCACGGGTCCCCGTGTGAAACAAGCCCGTCGGCGGCGGCTACCCACGGCCTGAATGGAAACGCTTATCCTCAAACAGTAAGTAATAAAAACTTCGACGTTCGCTTGACCCGTGATTTATTTAAACGAACGTGTGCTCCTCGGCCGCACCAGGCGGGGAGCGGCCTTCGCCCCCCCCTGATCCCGAACCGAGCCTGCGCGCTTCTGTTTAAGCTGAAACCTGTGTCTGAGGAAATCCTCTCATAAACCAGATTAATTTTTTTATTAAGTTTACCAAGATCCCTTATCACGAGAGATTCTGTGGTACCTAAAGTGCAGTAAATTTGGATTCTGGGCCAAATTGTTGTTCTAGTTGAAACACGGTAACAACTTACCTTCTGTTGTTTTTGGGCCCCTGCACTGTCGGTCCACGAGCTCCTCGTCTGTTTCAGAGGTTCACCTGGGTCATCACGTCGGTCGGTCACCAAAACTGAAGGGATTTCAGTTCAAGCGTGTTCGAAATGACCAGGCGTCTCTTAAAAAAATAGGATTTATTGATTAAGACACAGGTTTAAAACAGGTTAAACAGAATTTGAGCATTCATAAACAATTTCTTGTGCACAAGGAAATGTGAGCATTTTTGCCCTGACCTGTTGCGCCGAGGTGGTCAAAAGAATGCTGACGATGTCTTGTTCCAGTGGGAGTATATCATGCAGGCTTTTGCTTTTTCTGGTCTCTCATTGGCTTATGGCCTGATAGCGAGTCTTTGCAGCTCCCCGTTTATGACCTTGGAGATTTATGTCAGAAGTCTCCTCAGCCAGCTCTTTTGTTCTGCATGTCTGAGAGGTTTTTAAAGTATCAGACTCATGTGTTAGTGTATTATACTCATGTGTTTAGTGTCTTCTATCTCTAATGTGAATTAATGCCAGTTCCCAAGTGTGTGTGTGTTTGTTTTATAAGTGACTGTAGTCAAGTGTATGTTCTGAAGGTCTGTGAGTCCCAGAGCAAAGCAAACGTGCATGTCTCCCGAGCATGTTAACCCTTTATTTGCTGGATCTCAAAGTGTGCGTTCTAATGTTGTTTAATTGCATAAACATTTGTGAAGCCTGTAATTGCATAAACATTTGTGAAACACGTAATGGCATAAACATTTGTATAACAGCTGGACATACTTTGATTATAGAACACCTATTTATTGATTATATAACAGGTGTGTTCCCTGTTTAGAATGAGATTACCATATAGACCATCTAAGCGTGTGTATTTTCCTTCAATAGAGAGGAACGATGGTTTGAGAGAGGAGTAAAGGAGGCCATCTTTGTGAAAAGAAACCGTCCATCATTAAACAGAGGTGGAGGCCTCCGGGTTCAACTGTCCCCCTCTTACAATGCTGTTATTGCTAGTATCACTCAGCCCTCTGTGAATAGCAAACAACCATCAGGGTGCTAACGATCCATCGTTAGGCTGATGGTCCTCCTTGATCATGTGAGCAACTGGTTTCAGCTGTCATCAGCGAACTGGTTGATCCACTGTGAGAGGGTGCTATTTATAAGACTGAGCTGAATACAGCAGCTCAGACTGAGGAAGTCTTTTGGATGAAAGATGAAACATTTCAACAAGAAGAATCCTCCAAAGGACCTGACTCAACCTGGTTAGTTGTTGTTTAATAACTTTACGTAATAGGAGCAAGGTAGAGTACTGTTCCAAGCACGGAACCCTGAGGAACTCCATGACTGCATTCTATGGTCAAAACTGTAGTTTAAAATTTTAGTAAAGTCTAAGTTAAAACTATAAGAAATACCAGTTTTAAAGTTATATTTTATGTATTTAAGGACTTTGTTGATTTAAGGGAGGTTGTTACAATAATACCCTGATGCATGCTCAATAATCCAGGTAGAAAAATCTAAAAAAGCTAAGTCTGGTCCTCTGGACATTCAAAAAACAAAACAAAGCAAAAAAAAAAAATGTAGAAACGTTTCGTCTTTCGTCCGAAAGACTTCCTCAGTCTGAGCTGCTGTATTCAGCTCAGTCTTATAAATAGCACCCTCTCACAGTGGATCAACCAGTTGGCTGATGACAGCCTGAAACCAGCTGCTCACATGATCAAGGAGGACCATCAGCCTAACGATGGATCGTTAGCACCCTGATGGTTGTTTGCTATTCACAGAGGGCTGAGTGATACTAGCAATAACAGCATTGTAAGAGGGGGACAGTTCGAAGAAAGACGAAACGTTTCTACAATTTTTTTTGCTTTGTTTTGTTTTTTGAATGTCCAGAGGACCAGACTTAGTTTTTTTAGATTTTTACAATAAAGTTTTTTTCTTCCACTGAACTTCACTTTAAAATGGCCTGAATGTTCCTTTATGAGTGGAACCCTAAAGAGCGGGTCCAGAACTGAACTCAGAAGGATGTTCTCCCACGCATCATGTTCTTGTTGCTTCCTTTAAGGCAGCAGCTGACCTCTGACCCCCCCCACCACCAGAAACTGAGATAAGTCAGACGGAACGTTTAGATCTGGTTTATTGTTTGAATCTTCTGGTTCGTCTAGCTCCAGGGGGAGGGCGGCTCCAGGGGGAACATGGGGGGCGTCCTCAGCGGGCCGTACCAGTTGTCGTGCTGGCGCTGGGGGGGCGGCTGGGGGCCCCCGCTGGGACAGGGGCAGCGGCTGACCGGCCCTGAGAGGCGCTGGTACGGCCCGGACGGCAGCATGGAGGGGAAGCGGGTGATGTGGGCCAGGGGCTGGTACTGTTGGGTCACGCTGGACGGTTGGACGTGCACACCCCCCAGCAGTGCACGGTGGCCCGGCAGTGGGAGGAGCGCCTGCGACGCACGGTCCTGTTTCCGCTGTTTGGCTCTTCTGTTCTGGAACCAAACCTGCGACACAGAGGAAGACCGTCAGGTTCTGGATCTGAACCGGACCAGAACCAAGTCCTGGAAACCAAGTCCTGGAAACCAAGTCCTGGAAACCAAGTCCTGGAAAACAAGTCCTGGAAAACAAGTCCTGGAAAACAAGTCCTGGAAACCAAGTCCTGGAAAACAAGTCCTGGAAACCAAGTCCTGGAAACCAAGTCCTGGAAACCAAGTCCTGGAAACCAAGTCCTGGAAACCAAGTCCTGGAAACCAAGTCCTGGAAACCAAGTCCTGGAAACCAAGTCCTGGAAAACAAGTCCTGGAAACCAAGTCCTGGAAACCAAGTCCTGGAAAACAAGTCCTGGAAACCAAGTCCTGGAAAACCAAGTCCTGGAAAACAAGTCCTGGAAAACAAGTCCTGGAAAACAAGTCCTGGAAAACAAGTCCTGGAAACCAAGTCCTGGAAAACAAGTCCTGGAAACCAAGTCCTGGAAAACAAGTCCTGGAAAACAAGTCCTGGAAAACAAGTCCTGGAAACCAAGTCCTGGAAACCAAGTCCTGGAAACCAAGTCCTGGAAACCAAGTCCTGGAAACCAAGTCCTGGAAACCAAGTCCTGGAAACAAGTCCTGGAAAACAAGTCCTGGAAAACAAGTCCTGGAAAACAAGTCCTGGAAAACAAGTCCTGGAAAACAAGTCCTGGAAACCAAGTCCTGGAAAACAAGTCCTGGAAAACAAGTCCTGGAAAACAAGTCCTGGAAACCAAGTCCTGGAAACCAAGTCCTGGAAAACAAGTCCTGGAAACCAAGTCCTGGAAACCAAGTCCTGGAAACCAAGTCCTGGAAACCAAGTCCTGGAAACCAAGTCCTGGAAAACAAGTCCTGGAAACCAAGTCCTGGAAACCAAGTCCTGGAAACCAAGTCCTGGAAACCAAGTCCTGGAAACCAAGTCCTGGAAACCAAGTCCTGGAAACCAAGTCCTGGAAACCAAGTCCTGGAAAACAAGTCCTGGAAAACAAGTCCTGGAAAACAAGTCCTGGAAACAAGTCCTGGAAAACAAGTCCTGGAAACCAAGTCCTGGAAACCAAGTCCTGGAAAACAAGTCCTGGAAAACAAGTCCTGGAAAACAAGTCCTGGAAAACAAGTCCTGGAAACCAAGTCCTGGAAACAAGTCCTGGAAACAAGTCCTGGAAACCAAGTCCTGGAAACCAAGTCCTGGAAACCAAGTCCTGGAAACCAAGTCCTGGAAACCAAGTCCTGGAAACAAGTCCTGGAAACCAAGTCCTGGAAAACAAGTCCTGGAAAACAAGTCCTGGAAAACAAGTCCTGGAAAACAAGTCCTGGAAACCAAGTCCTGGAAACCAAGTCCTGGAAACCAAGTCCTGGAAACCAAGTCCTGGAAACAAGTCCTGGAAACAAGTCCTGGAAACCAAGTCCTGGAAAACAAGTCCTGGAAAACAAGTCCTGGAAAACAAGTCCTGGAAAACAAGTCCTGGAAACCAAGTCCTGGAAACCAAGTCCTGGAAACAAGTCCTGGAAACAAGTCCTGGAAACCAAGTCCTGGAAACCAAGTCCTGGAACCCAAGTCCTGGAAACCAAGTCAGGTTCTGAAAGAACCCAAGTCTGACCTGAAGGGAACCGATAGAACGGGTTCTACTGCGTCATCATGATTAACCAGAACCTGGATCCAGTCCTGATCCAACAGAACCTCAAGCTTCTCTGTTGGTTTTTCTCTCTCTCGTGGTTCTGGACTCTGACTGGACCTTGGTTCTGTTCTTCCTGACCCGTTCTGTTGTCGACCAGCTGCTGTGTTTGGGATCATGGGGTTCTGTTGGACCCCAGATCCTTTTGAGTTCTGGTCTGCTCAGCGACTGACAGGAGCCCTGCACCACCGTGCTGACAGCTGTTTGCTGCAGTGCATTCTGGGTAAACATCTGTCTTCTGCTCTGGTTCTGTCATGCTGCCATGTTGTTTTTAGCAAGAAGAGGCCATGACCTTTGACCTCTGACTAAGGCCTGTAGTCACTGCACGGTCTGACCTTCAGGGTGAATCAGCTGTCTGAAATGTTCTGAATGGACTCTGAATGACCTTTGACCTCTCTCAACAGCTGAGGTCATTGCTGATGTCTTTTCATCTTGACGTTGTGTTAGCTGGCCCGGAGCAGCAGAACCTCCTGATGAGGATCAGCTGACCCTGAACCTCTGAGATCCTGCAGAAGCAGGTTTTATCGAATGGACTCTGTGGAACCTGGTGAAGACCAGAACAGTTTGGTCCTGGAACCAGAACCTGGACCAGAACTTGGACCAGAACCTGGACCAGAACCTGGACCAGAACCTGGACAAGAACCTGGACCTGAAGGAGGTGGACTTAAGTTTCAGACCTGGAGGAGATGGACTTGAGTTTTGGACCTGGAGGAGATGGACTTGAGTTTTGGACCTGGAGGAGGTGGACTTGAGTTTTGGACCTGGAGGAGGTGGACTTGAGTTTTGGACCTGAAGGAGATGGACTTGAGTTTTGGACCTGAGGAGGTGGACTTGAGTTTTGGACCTGGAGGAGGTGGACTTGAGTTTTGGACCTGGAGGAGGTGGACTTGAGTTTTGGACCTGGAGGAGGTGGACTTGAGTTTTGGACCTGGAGGAGGTGGACTTGAGTTTTGGACCTGGAGGAGGTGGACTTGAGTTTTGGACCTGGAGGAGGTGGACTTGAGTTTTGGACCTGGAGGAGGTGGACTTGAGTTTTGGACCTGGAGGAGGTGGACTTGAGTTTTGGACCTGGAGGAGGTGGACTTGAGTTTTGGACCTGGAGGAGGTGGACTTGAGTTTTGGACCTGGAGGAGGTGGACTTGAGTTTTGGACCTGGAGGAGATGGACTTGAGTTTTGGACCTGGAGGAGGTGGACTTGAGTTTTGGACCTGGAGGAGGTGGACTTGAGTTTTGGACCTGGAGGAGGTGGACTTGAGTTTTGGACCTGGAGGAGGTGGACTTGAGTTTTGGACCTGGAGGAGATGGACTTGAGTTTTGGACCTGGAGGAGGTGGACTTGAGTTTTGGACCTGGAGGAGGTGGACTTGAGTTTTGGACCTGGAGGAGGTGGACTTGAGTTTTGGACCTGGAGGAGGTGGACTTGAGTTTTGGACCTGGAGGAGGTGGACTTGAGTTTTGGACCTGGAGGAGGTGGACTTGAGTTTTGGACCTGGAGGAGGTGGACTTGAGTTTTGGACCTGGAGGAGGTGGACTTGAGTTTTGGACCTGGAGGAGGTGGACTTGAGTTTTGGACCTGGAGGAGGTGGACTTGAGTTTTGGACCTGGAGGAGGTGGACTTGAGTTTTGGACCTGGAGGAGGTGGACTTGAGTTTTGGACCTGAAGGAGGTGGACTTGAGTTTTGGACCTGGAGGAGGTGGACTTGAGTTTTGGACCTGGAGGAGGTGGACTTGAGTTTTGGACCTGGAGGAGGTGGACTTGAGTTTTGGACCTGGAGGAGGTGGACTTGAGTTTTGGACCTGGAGGAGATGGACTTGAGTTTTGGACCTGGAGGAGGTGGACTTGAGTTTTGGACCTGGAGGAGATGGACTTGAGTTTTGGACCTGGAGGAGGTGGACTTGAGTTTTGGACCTGAAGTGGACTTGAGTTTTGGACCTGGAGGAGGTGGACTTGAGTTTTGGACCTGAAGGAGATGGACTTGAGTTTTGGACCTGGAGGAGGTGGACTTGAGTTTTGGACCTGAAGGAGGTGGACTTGAGTTTTGGACCTGGAGGAGGTGGACTTGAGTTTTGGACCTGGAGGAGATGGACTTGAGTTTTGGACCTGGAGGAGGTGGACTTGAGTTTTGGACCTGAAGGAGATGGACTTGAGTTTTGGACCTGGAGGAGGTGGACTTGAGTTTTGGACCTGGAGGAGGTGGACTTGAGTTTTGGACCTGGAGGAGGTGGACTTGAGTTTTGGACCTGGAGGAGGTGGACTTGAGTTTTGGACCTGGAGGAGGTGGACTTGAGTTTTGGACCTGGAGGAGGTGGACTTGAGTTTTGGACCTGAAGGAGGTGGACTTGAGTTTTGGACCTGGAGGAGGTGGACTTGAGTTTTGGACCTGGAGGAGGTGGACTTGAGTTTTGGACCTGGAGGAGGTGGACTTGAGTTTTGGACCTGGAGGAGGTGGACTTGAGTTTTGGACCTGGAGGAGGTGGACTTGAGTTTTGGACCTGGAGGAGGTGGACTTGAGTTTTGGACCTGGAGGAGATGGACTTGAGTTTTGGACCTGGAGGAGGTGGACTTGAGTTTTGGACCTGGAGGAGGTGGACTTGAGTTTTGGACCTGGAGGAGGTGGACTTGAGTTTTGGACCTGGAGGAGGTGGACTTGAGTTTTGGACCTGGAGGAGGTGGACTTGAGTTTTGGACCTGGAGGAGGTGGACTTGAGTTTTGGACCTGGAGGAGATGGACTTGAGTTTTGGACCTGGAGGAGGTGGACTTGAGTTTTGGACCTGAAGGAGGTGGACTTGAGTTTTGGACCTGGAGGAGGTGGACTTGAGTTTTGGACCTGGAGGAGGTGGACTTGAGTTTTGTCAGAACTTGTGAGAAGAACCCGGCCCACCTGAATGCGAGCCTCGTTGAGTCTCGTGACCCGGGCCAGTTCCTCCCTGTGGTACACGTCGGGGTACTGGTTCTGACCGAAGGCCCCCTCCAGCTGCTCCAGCTGTTTGTGGCTGAAGGTGGTGCGGTGCCGTCTGCGGGCCGGGGAGGGGTAGGCCCTGCTCCGCCGGGCCGGGCCTGCAGTCGCAGAGTTCTGACCCGTCGGCCCCGCTCCAAGACCTCAGGAGGAAACAAAAAGACGTGAGACGGGCCGGACCAGGTCTGACACCACAGTTCTGGTTCTGGTTCTGAGCCCGACACAAAAACAGCCGAGTCTGAGTCCAATCCACCGATGGACGCAGAGAAAAGGGAGGGATTACCGGGACTCTCTGGTTCCCAGAACCACCAGGACACCTGAGAGCCCCGAGCTTTAGCTGCGAGACACGAAGCCGTGAGAATCAGAACCAGAACCGGGATCAGATTAAGACCACCATCACTGACAGGACTCCTTTCAGAACCTGTTCATCAGTCACTACATGAAAACAGCCGAACTTCGGCTGGTAGTTTTCATTCTTTCACGAGAAGCCGAAGCTTCAACTGGAAACAAGCTTCAAATGTTTCTTTAATGACAAAATACACTGTGTACTCTGTACTAGTACTATGGAGTATACAGGCCATTTTATGGAGTATTTTGGTGCAGTCAGAATAATTTACTTTTTTATTAAATGTTAGCAGAATAATTTTATTTTTATTGAATGTTTTCAGAATAATTTTATTTTTTATTAAACGTTTTCAGAATAATTTTATTTTTTATTAAATGTTAGCAGAATAATTTAAATTTTATTAAATCTTAACAGAATAATTATTTTTTTTATTAAATCTTAACAGAATAATTATATTTTTATTAAATATTTTCAGAATCATTTTATTGTTTTATTAAAAATTTTCAGAATCATTTTTTATTGTTTTATTAAATGTTTTCAGAATCATTTTATTGTTTTATTAAATGTTTTCAGAATCATTTTATTGTTTTATTAAAAATTTTCAGAATCATTTTTTATTGTTTTATTAAATGTTTTCAGAATCATTTTTTATTGTTTTATTAAATGTTTTCAGAATCATTTTATTAAATGTTTTCAGAATCATTTTATTGTTTTATTAAATGTTTTCAGAATCATTTTATAGTTTTATTAAATGTTTTCAGAATCATTTTATTGTCATGAACATTTAAAATGTGTCTCGGTGCAACATTAATAAAGTTTTTCCAGATGAATGTTCTGCTGTAAGTTAGTGGTCTGATACAGAACCACTGCAGGACCGTGTGACTGAAGTTCTGTTCGGACTCACCTGCGCTGGAGCTGACAGTGGTCATGTCGGAGTAAAGCTGGCTGTAGTCCTGGCCCCTGGCTGGGCTCCTGGCTGGGCCCCCGGCTGCCTTCACTTGGTTCATCTCCACAGCTTTGTGTGGACTCCCAGAAGAACCTGCATTCAGTGGCCCTGGAGCCCCCCGGCCCCCTTCAGGGGAGCCAATGGGAGTCCACCAAACGGCCTCTTTCATCAAGAGACTGAAGTTTTTATTTTGAACGGTGGTCCTCATGAAGCTCAACGTGTTCAGTCAGGAGCAAACAAAAACTAGAACATCCCGATGCTGCTCAATAATCCACGTAGAAAAATATATATTTTTACAAAACTATAACAGTTAAAAAATGACTCTTTGAATTAAGAAGCGGGTAAAGATGGATGTTGCTGTTCCACAAAAATGTGTTAGTGTCACACTGAAGGGACAGAAGAAGTCAGCAGACTGTGACGTCATCATTTTCTGCACTTTTATTCAAACTATGTTTTCAATCTAAAATCAGTCGCTTCTCAAGGCCGGCCCTGCAGGGGGGCTGCTCAGGGCCTCGTGGCCACTAGGGGGCTCCCTAAGCGGAATAGATTTTTTTATTTTATTCAGTAATGACTGATTTTTTATATGATTCTATTGCACACAACATTT
>JBBPBX010017643.1:0-13939 GCA_038048925.1 Garcialebias charrua | reverse complement strand
ATTTTTTTAATAAAATTGTGATTTTTCTTTTAGACAATAATATACAGTATATATAGCCAAACACCCCTTATGATGAGTAACAGTAATGGAATCAATGTTCCCTCGCCCGGACGCGGGTCACGTTGGCGAGCGCCTGGTGGCCGGGCTTTTACCCATGGAGCTCGGCCAGGCACAGCCCGAAGAGGAGACGTGGGTCCCCCTTCCCATGGGCTCACCACCTATGGGAGGGGCCAAAGGGGTCGGGTGCAATGTGGGATGGGTGGTGGCCGAGGGCGGGGACCCTGGCGGTCTGATCCTCGGCTACAGAAGCTGGCCATTGGGACATGGAATGTCACCTCTCTGGTGGGGAAGGAGCCTGAGCTAGTGTGTGAGGTTGAGAGGTTCCGGCTAGACTCACCTCAACGCATGGCTCTGGCTCTGGAACCAGTTTCCTTGAGAGGGGTTGGACACTCTTCCACTCTGGAGTTGCCCCTGGTGAGAGGCGCCGAGCAGGAGTGGGCATACTTGTTGCCCCCCATCTTGGTGCCTGTACGTTGGGGTTCACCCCGGTGAACGAGAGGGTAGCCTCCCTTCGCCTACGTGTGGGGGGACGGGCTCTGACTGTTGTTTGTGCCTATGCGCCAAACGGCAGCGCAGATTACCCACCCTTTTTGGAGTCCTTGGAGGGGGTATTGGAGAGTGCGCCTCCTGGGGACTCCCTTGTTCTACTGGGGGACTTCAACGCTCACGTGGGCAATGACAGTGAGACCTGGAGGGGTGTGGTTGGGAGGAACGGCCCCCCTGATCTGAACCCGAGTGGTGTTCTGTTATTGGACTTCTGTGCTCGTCATGGATTGTCCATAACGAACACCATGTTCAGGCATAAGGGTGTCCATATGTGCTCTTGGCACCAGGACACCCTAGGTCGCAGTTCGATGATCGACTTTGTTGTCGTCTCATCTGATCTGCGGCCGCATGTCCTGGACACTCGGGTGAAGAGAGGGGCGGAGCTGTCCACTGACCACTACCTGGTGGTGAGTTGGCTCCGATGGTGGGGGAAGATGCCGGTCAGACCTGGCAGACCCAAACGTATTGTGAGGGTCTGCTGGGAACGTCTGGCAGAGTCTCCCGTAAGACGGAGCTTTAACTCCCACCTCCGGGAGAGCTTTGAACACGTTCCGAGGGAGGCGGGGGACATTGAGTCCGAGTGGGCCATGTTCCGCGCCTCTATTGTCGAGGTAGCTTATCAGAGTTGTGGCCGCAAGGTTGTTGGTGCCTGTCGTGGTGGCAACCCTCGAACCCGGTGGTGGACACCGGCGGTGAGGGATGCTGTCATGCTGAAGAAGGAGTCCTATTGGGCCTTTTTGGCCTGTGGGACCCCGGAAGCAGCAGATAGGTACCGACAGTCCAAGCGGCATGCGGCTCGGGTGGTTGCTGAGGCAAAAACTCGGGCGTGGGAGGAGTTCGGAGAGGCCATGGAGAATGACTTCCGTACGGCTTCGAGGCGATTCTGGTCCACCATCCGGCGTCTCAGGGGGGGGAAGCGGTACGCGACCAACACCATTTATGGTGGGGATGGCGTGCTGTTGACCTCAACTCGGGATGTTGTGAGTCGGTGGGCGGAATACTTCGAAGACCTCCTCAATCCTACTGGCACGTCTTCCACTGAGGAAGCGGAGCCTGGGGACTTTGGGTCGGGCTCTCCAATCTCTGGTGCTGAGGTCACCGAGGTGGTTAAAAAGCTCAGCGGTGGCAGGGCTCCAGGGGTGGATGAGATTCGCCCGGAGTTCCTTAGGGCTCTGGATGTTGTGGGGTTGTGTTGGCTTACGCCAAATTTACACTACATGCGTTCCGGCTCCGCCCCGCTCCAGTCCGACCTCCGCAGCAAATACGCACCCATTATAATCAATGACAGAATTTACACTGGCTCCGCACTGCGGCGGCGAGCTGTGCCGAGCGGACGGCAGTCCGTCAAAATTAGAAATATTTCTATTTCTGCCGGACGCCGGAGCTGTGCCGGAGTCAACTTTTGAAGATTACGTCGCACCAACAGGAAAAGGAACGAGCACAACATCCGTATTTACAAAATAAAATCACCACGGGCGGACTAATCCTAGCTCTATACGGATTTATTTGTACAAAAATGCTGTCAAACTATCATTTATGACTACGCCTACAAACGCAATACAAGAAATAAATAAATAAATAAAGTATTTTATTCTGAAATGTAATACATCACTTCCTGTTGCTCAAACCATGTCCTGTCGCTCATTTACGAGAGAAGATCAAGGCAGCAGTCTCTACTGTTGTTCTCCTTCTTCCACCGAATGAATTGTTTTGTTCTGACTTACTTATTTATCACTTGATTTATCGCGCGATCTCGCAATTCCCGCGCATGCGTCTCAGAGCAACGCATGCGTCTCGGAGCAGCGCATCCAGGCAGACCTGAGCGGAGCGGAGGTAGTGTAAACTGGACTCGCTCAGCTGCGACCTGCGGAGCGAGGCAGAGCCGGACCGCATGTAGTGTAAATTTGGGGTCACGCGACTGCAATATCGCGTGGACATTGGGGGCAGTTCCCTTGGATTGGCAGACTGGGGTGGTGGTTCCCCTATTCAAAAAGGGGGACCGTAGGGTGTGTTCCAACTATAGGGGGATCACACTCTTAAGCCTCCCTAGTAAGGTCTATTCAGGGGTTCTGGAGAGGAGGGTCCGTCAGATAGTCGAACCTCGGATTCAGGAGGGCAGTGTGGTTTTCGTGCTGGTCGTGGAACACTGGACCAGCTCTACACCCTCATCAGGGTCCTGGAGGGTGCGTGGGAGTTTGCCCAACCAGTTTACATGTGCTTTGTGGACTTGGAAAAGGCATTCGACCGCGTCCCTCGGGGTTCTGTGGGGGGTACTCCGGGAGTATGGGGTACCAGGCCCATTGATATGGGCTGTTAGGTCCCTGTACGACCGGTGTCAGAGCTTGGTCCGCATTGCCGGCAGTAAGTCAGGCTCGTTTCCAGTGAGAGTTGGACTCCGCCAAGGTTGCCCTTTGTCACCGATTCTGTTCATAACTTTTATGGACAGAATTTCTAGGCGCAGCCAAGGTGTTGAGAGGATCCGTTTTGGTGGCCTTAGAATCGCTTCTCTGTTTTTTGCAGATGATGTGGTCCTATTGGCTTCATCAGATCGTGATCTACAGCTTTCGCTGGAGCGGTTTGCAGCCGAGTGTGATGCGGCCGGGATGAGGATCAGTTCCTCCAAATCCGAGGCCATGGTCTTGAGCCGGAAAAGGGTAGCATGCCCTCTCCGGGTCGGGGAGGAGGTCCTGCCCCAAGTGGAGGAGTTTAAGTATCTCGGGTCTTGTTCACGAATGAGGGAAAACTGGAGCGTGAGATCGATAGGCGGATAGGTGCAGCATCCGCAGTGAAGCGGGCGCTGTACCGGTCTGTCGTGGTGAAGAGAGAGCTGAGTCGAAAGGCAAAGCTCTCAATTTACCGATCGATCTACGTTCCCACCCTCATCTATGGTCATGAGCTTTGGGTTGTGACCGAAAGAACGAGATCTCGGATACAAGCGGCTGAAATGAGTTTTCTCCGCAGGGTGTCTGGACTCTCCCTTAGAGATAGGGTGAGAAGCTCAGTCATCCGGGAGGGACTCGGAGTAGAGCCGTTGCTTCTCCACATCGAGAGGAGCCAGTTGAGGTGGCTCGGGCATCTGGTTAGGATGCCTCCTGGACGCCTCCCTGGTGAGGTGTTCCGGGCATGTCCCACCGGGAGGAGACCCAGAGGAAGACCCAGGACACGCTGGAGGGACTATGTTTCTCGGCTGGCCTGGGAACGCCTTGGGATTCCCCCAGAGGAGCTGCTCCAAGTGGCTGGGGAGAGGGAAGTCTGGGCCTCCCTACTTAGGCTGCTACCCCCGCGACCCGACCCCGGATAAGCACACGAAAATGGATGGATGCCTCTCAAATTTTAAATGGCTGTTTGTGAAAGCTGACTGTTTATTCTAAAAGTGGCAACTGGTGATTTTTTTTGGAGCTAACATGCTAATGCTAGCCTTTATCTAATGCTTATATTATTATATTACCATTCCTGACTGATATCCTCTCCACTTTTAGGTGGCTCTGTGATAAAAGCCTTCAGCTGATTGTTTATTCTAAAAGTGGCAACTGGTGAGCTTGTTTGTGGAGTTAGGTTGACAGCGTAGGTTATTGTACAGTATTAGACTCTGATGGCTACATCAATTATTTTAAGTATTTTATTTTAATTTGCTTATAAAAATGATCAAACATTAATAATTGTATATATTAAATGTCACTTGTGGTGTTTTATTTCTTAACACTGTATTGATCTGGAGAATGAACAAAGCCTCTTGCAAGTAGAAATGCAGAAATGTTTTAATCTAACTTATTTTCCTTTCTATAATTTATATATAATTTATTTATCTATATATTTTTTGTTTGTTCTTTGTTGTTTTAGTGAGTCAAATTGGCTCTTCTCATCCTAAGCATTTAATTGTTCTGTTCTCATCCTAAGCATTTAATTGTTCTGTTGACCATGTATTAATCTGCATTTGATAAAAAAAAACATACTTGAACTTGGGACTTTTTTTTTCTTTCATTTTGGAGTAATAGTTGTTGACCTTGGCCATTCCCCGACATCCTCGAGAATGTTTATGGATCTCATTGGAGGGAGCTGGTTGATTATTCCATCCTCATCAGAACTCTTACAGTGCCCTCAAGAGCTTCTATGAACATTGCTCATCGTTCTCGGTGTCTCCCCCCTCTGCAGAATGTCTACGTCACTATGTGCTTATTTATGCGAGGTATTTTTTCCTTCTCAGACAAGAACGATTTTAATAGGAATTTTTTCACCTCCAATTCCTAATGTGTCTAATTTCTTAACTTTTTGTCTGTCCAACAGATCTCACTTGTAAATGAGTCTTTGAGGCTCAATGTGACTTCTCTGTTTAAATAAAGGTTGAATGAAAAAAGACTGAGAAATAAAACGAGTGGGAAGCGTTTGGTAGATTGAACTGAACAAAACGAGCGGGAGGCGTTTGGTAGATTGAGCTGAACAAAACGAGCGGGAGAGGGGTGACAATCTTATTAAGTCGAACAATCTACTTTACGGTGCAGAATGAAAGACGTACAAGGGAGATATGTGATGGTGGTGGGTTAAATAGAAGGGAGGGTCATAATGATAATTAATATATACGTCCCAAATGAAAATGATCCAAACTTTTTCACAGAAGTAGCCTCCGTCTTGGCAAAGGATTCAGAAGGCGTAATAATACTAGCAGGAGACTTTAATTGTGTGTTGGATCCAAAACAAGATTAACTACCACCAGAACAAGGTATCCCAAGTAAAAATTGAAAGCCCTTAAATTTATGCTAAAGGAGTTAGGATTAGTAGATTCATGGAGGGCATGTAATCCAACGAGCAGAGACTTCACAATTCTTCTCAAATCTGCATGGCTCATACTCTAGATTAGATACGATATGTATATCTAAACGAGACCTTCATAAAGTGGCATACAGTGGCAATGAACCTATAACTTTGTCGGACCATGGACCAACCAGAATCACATTAAGAAGGAAAAAGGAAGAACACTTTAAATATTGGAGATTAAATGTCTCCATGCTGAATGATCCACATGTCCAGGAGCAAATGAAGAGTCCAATAGATGAATACTTTCGCTTGAATGATAACGGGGCAGTGTCCCGGGCGATATTATGGGATAGAAAGAAACAATGGATGCAGAAAAAATTACCTAGAAAGTGAAGTGAAAAGATTAGAACAAATCCATAAAGGGAACAGAAATGAGGAGATATTCGAAAAACTTAAAAGAAGTAGGGAAGCACTGGACAAACTAACTACTTACAGTATATCATTCAGAAGTCGAAACGTTTTCTGTTACAAATAAAGTCCAGTTGATCCTGAATTGAACGCCTTTTTGATTTATCATGTCCTGGATGACTGAGAATCTTCACCAGCCTACTTACAGTATAAAGCAGAAGGGGTTATGAGATATAACGATCAAAAATATTACAAAGTAGGGAATCGTGCGAGTCGATTACGGTATTAGCTTTACAATTGAGAAAAATACAGGCTAACTGAGCAGTTCCAAGCATGTCACCCGGGAAACGGAATAGAACTATCTCAACCAGAAAAAATTGCAGGGGCATTCCGAGAATTTTATAAAGAATTATATGACTCAGAAAGCTTACCCCAGAAAAGGGAGAAAATAGAGGACCTCTTCAAAACACTTAACTTACCTAAACTAACACAGGAAGAAGCGGATGACCTGAATAAGACAATTACAGAAACCGAGATTGAGGAAGTAATTAAATCACTAAAAAATAATAAAAGCCCTGGGACAGATGGTCTAAGTGGAGAGTTTTATAAAGTTTTCACAAAAGAACTTACACCTAAACTGTGTCGCTGAAATGATTTATGCATTAAAAGGGGAATTAATATTTGTTTTTCAGTAGTTAGAATATTTTGTTTTTAATTTGTTTAGCTCATGACTTGAAAATGTGATATTTTGTACGAGATGCATTTAAGAGAGATAAGAGAGATAAGAGATTTATTTATTTAACATTGCACCGAAATACAACGTGATTATGTAGCACAGTCGTCCGGAAGAGGGAAGAGAATGCAAGCTGCAGCATTTCCTAACACATTACATGTTCTTCTGCGCGGCCGCGCTCATCCGTCTCCGGATGAAGGTCAAACAGATATGGAAAAAGGAAAAACACAATAGGTATTTATTCTGTCGAGAAGGATTATTTGGTAGTACCGTTTTCGCGATATTTGTGTGAACGGAAGTGAGTGGCAAGATCACGGTGCTCAACACACACACACATTTCACCTGGAGACACGAGAGGCGCATAGCCAGCAGCCTTGACATTTTCACTAACTTAAAATGTATTTATAACTGTTGTAATACATCGTACATCCGTCAGTCATGATGTTCTAATATTTTATATGTTTATTTAGAATGCATAAGATGAGAAACGCTCACTTAAGGACTTCTTTAATGACGAGCGGCCACGAGGTATTCCTTGTTAAAGCATGTTTTCTCATCGCTCAGTACTGTACCCAAAGTTTTGTGTTTAATTCTGTACTCTCTGTCTTATTTCTGTAGTTTTTCACGGCATTAATAAAAGCGCCCGTTTGAATAGAGAAGCCGTGCTGTGTCGTCATTGAGAAAGCTACAGTGAAAAACTCTACCGCCACCTGCCGGCGAGAAAGAAAAGGCATGTGTGCAGCTGAACGATGATACTACGGTGGTACAAACACAAGAGGGCGCCACCTCCTAAGCAACGCACACAAGCAGCCAAGCCCAGCGAATGCAACTGAATATGGTGGAAATTAACAAAAGGACAGTGTTTAAACAGAATAAGTGGTTAAGTTCAAAGTTAAGTTCAAAGCCAAAATAAGTCTCTGTAACAACTTAGTCAAAGAATAACTAATTTCTACTGGACTTCAAAGTGATGTATTGTTGTTTAAGGAAATAATTTGTGTTTTGCTTAAAATCAAACTTACCGTAAGTGTGAAATTTACAAGGTTCCTGAAGTTGAAGCACACCCGTACTAAGAGTGAAGCTCATTATAGTTAAAGTATAAGGTAACAGTAATCACAAAGTAACAGTTAAGTTGTAAGTTACAAGTTTGAAGGAGTATTGTAATTTAAAGCTCCACTGACATCATCTTTTAACTTTCCATAAAATGGCACAACATATATATATATTAAGATTGACCTCTGATCGTTTTTGCTAAAACAATGTGAAATTAATGAAAATTCCTCTCCAAAATAGTTTAAAATTAGCGCCGTTTATTTACACGGTAAATTCGGGTTTTTCCGGTCACGTGATTGTGACGTTACATACAGAGCTCTGCTCCAACGGCACATTTAATACAATGAATAAAGATACAAACGCATCCATCGAATTTAGCCATTTAAAACTTTAGATTTTAGCGATTTGGCTCCAGTTCGTGAAGAAGAAGTTATTTTGAGTGATCAAAAATCAAACAGCATGGTTTCTTTTGTCCGTGCTGCCTTTTTTTTCAGGAGAGGTTTCACATTCAAAAAGCGAACAGCAGATGTCAGCAAAGCCATTGTGATTCCTCTTACAGAGCACTGTAAGAGGAATCACGATGGCTTTGCTGACATCTGCTGTTCGCTTCATGAATAACTTCTTCACGAACTAAAGCCAAATCGCTCAAATCTAAAGTTTTAAATGGCTAAATTCGACGGACGTGTTTGGATCTTTCTCCATTGTATTAAATGTGCCGTTAGAGCAGAGCTCTGTGTCTGACGTCACAATCACGTGACCGGAAAAACCCGAATTTACTGTGTAACAAAACGGCGCTAATTTTAAACTATTTTGGAGAGGAATTTTCATTAATTTCACATTGTTTTAGCAAAAACGATCAGAGGTCAATCTTAATATATATATATGTTGTGCCATTTTATGGAAAGTTAAAAGATGATGTCAGTAGAGCTTTAAACATAGCACATTGAGTGAAATCTATCCAGACTCAAGATGACTGACAAGGAGCATAAATAATAATAATAATAATAATAATAATAATAATTTATCACATTTGTCATCTGTGTATGTTCCCATACTTGACAGACGAAATTGGTCTTCTGCATTTAACCCAACCACCACCAGGTGGTGCAATGAGCAGCGTAGTCGCGCTCGGGGAGCTGGGAAAATAGATGTGCACTCATAGACACCCCAAGATGGTGTGCCATGGCCGGGGTTCGAACCTGGGTCCTTCGGATAACAAGTCCGATTCTCTGCCACTACACCATCTTGGTCCCTATAAAGAGCTCTATGCTGTATCACATACTGAAGTAGAAGAAAATTTAATGAGCAAATCCCAAAAACATAGACTGTTCGTAGAAGTGAAAGGGTAAGAACATTAACAGAAGGAGGCAAAGAGTTGCAAGAGGAGAAACTCAGGAGCTTTCAAAACAGATATGTAGCCACCTTTGGAAAATGGAAATGTGAAGTAAAACTGAGCGAAGCAACACTAAGAAGGAAAGCTTCAGACAGTGAATTAAAGGAGCTGATTAAAGACATAAACACCACCTGCACAAACGTACAAACCATCTACAAACAAATACGACAAATACAACCTCCTGATGCAGAAACAAGGCGTAAAGTTGATGCATGTACTTCACTTTCTACGTACATTGTCAAAAGAGCTGAAAACCAGCTACAGGGAGACTTCGTAAAAAGCGAAGATCCGTGACCAGATATAGGGTCATGCTTAGGATCTGAATAAGCACTATGTCAAGGTCAAGATTACAAAGGTCTAAAGGTATTTCATTCCAATCATGCTCACAACAAAACAAGAGACTGGAAGCAGAGGCCAAGGCAGCTGCATCTAAAGAAGTATTAGCAGTAATGGAAGAGCAAGAAAGGGAAACAGCTGAACTACAAAGGTTAGAACGTCAGAAGCTCGAAAAATAGCGAGTAATCGACCAGCAGAATCTCGAAGAAAAGCAAGCCATGGAGCAGCAGAAACTTGAAAGACAGTAAGTAATCGACCAGCAGAATCTCGAAGAAAAGCAAGCCATGGAGCAGCAGAAACTTGAAAGACAGTAAGTAATCGACCAGCAGAATTTCTAAGAACAGCTAATAATGGAAGAGCAACGCAGAAAGATTACACGCTTAGAAGAAGTTAAAAAACTGAATGCAGCAAAAGCTCGAGCAAAGGTTTATGATGAAGGTGAAAGTATTTCTGAAGGTCAGAGTTTACTACGCAGTATTAAATCAGAAAGTGAAATTCAAGCCATCCCTATCATAACACGTTCCCTTTCAAGCTCCAAGTTTGACCCAAGCCCACAATGCTACGAGCCTTAGATTTATACCACACATTCCAGTGATCACAAACCAATCTCAACCAAATCCTAGAGACCAACCTAAGGTCACCACAAGCCAAACACTCAAAGCATCAAGCCCACCATTCATCCCACAAGTCACACAAGCTCCCTTTGGGTCTGTGTTGCACATTCCTACAGTCTCAAACCAAGCTCAACCAGATCCTGGTGAACAATCTGAGGCCACCACAAACCAAACACTCCAAGCATCAAGTCCACCATTCATCCCTACAGCCACACAAGTCTCCTCTGTTACAATTCAACAACAGCTAAATTACGAGCTAGTCAGCATACTAGCAGAAGCAATAAGTGATAATCTGTGGTGGACCACTAGGGGGCTCTACTCACACCCAGTGGACCGAAGGCATTACAGGATGTTTTATTGTGAAAGGTCCAGAGGACCGGATGTTGTATTGAGTATATAAGGCGGTGTTGGGTGTTTTCCCGCCAGTTGAGTAGGAGTTGATTAAAAGTGAAGAACTACATCCCGTCTCCTGTGTCGTCTCTTCACCACCTCCTACACTGGTGACCTACGTGAACTGAATATGACGACATCTGAAGGTCCAGCCAGCTCTCCTCAGCTGTCCGCGGTTGTGGAACCTCCACCGGCGGCCCCGCTCGCTTTTGCGGTGGCCGTTAAAATCCCGGACTTCTGGCTGCACGCGCCTCAGTCGTGGTTCGCCCACATTGAATCACAGTTCGCTCTTCGCGGGATCTCTGCAGACGACACCAAATACCACCATGTGGTCGCTTCACTGGACCCATTGTCAACCCAGCGGGTAATGAGCCTGCTACAAGACCCTCCTGCACAAGGAAAATACGACGCCCTCAAAGAACTCCTTCTGCAGCGTTACACACTCTCAGACGCGGAGCGCGCCGAGAAACTGTTTTCCCTCTCCGATTTGGGCGACGGCACAGCTCTCGAGCTCATGGAAGGCATGTTGTCTTTGAGAGGATCAACAGACTGTGAGTTTCTTTTTCTCCACCTCTTCCTCCGCCGGCTCCCGGCTCCAGTGCGCACCGCCCTGGCCAACTCCTCGTTTCTGCAGCAGAAGGATTACCGCTCGCTGGCCCGCGAAGCCGACCGCATCCTGCTGGCCGCGAGGACTTTCGCGGTCCAGGCGGCGGTCCCCGGATCTCCAGCAGCGCCCGAGCTTCAAGCAATGCCCTCAGCGCCGGACGAGCCAGCGGTCGTAGCAGGAGTCGCTACTCGCAGGCGGACAGGAGCCGCCTTTTGTTTCTACCACCAGCGTTTTGGCGCCAAAGCACGACGATGCATCCCACCGTGCAGTTTCAAGCCGCAGGGAAACGAGAACGCCAGCGCCCGCTAGCAGTCGCGGCCGTTGGCGACAAGGAAAGGCTGCTTTTCATTGAAGACTCGAGGTCGGGGAGGCGGTTCCTGGTGGACTCCGGCTCGCAGAAGAGCCTCGTTCCCCCGACTGGCTCCGACAGGTTGGCAGAAGGCTGCGGGCCGCAGCTAACCGCGGCTAACGGCTATCCCATCAAGACGTTTGGCGAAAGGTTGGTGACTGTTCGTTTCCATGAACGGGACTTCCAGTGGAACTTTGTGGTAGCTGCTAGCTCAGTCCCTATTTTAGGGGCTGATTTTCTTTGTGCTCACGGGCTCCTTGTTGATTTAGCTAACAGACGTTTGATCGACGCTGTGTCTTTTTCGTCACTGCCTTGTGAGACGCGAGGAGCTGGGCCTTTAATGCATGCTAACTTTTTAGCTTCGGGTAATGTGTTTCAGCGTTTATTGTCTGAATTCCCCTCGCTGACTGTTCCTGATTTTGCAAACACAAACACAAAACATGGGGTCGAACATTATATTCCCACAACGGGCCCCCCGGTGTTCGCACGTGCACGCCGCCTCGATGCTACTAAGCTAGCAATAGCACAGGAAGAGTTTGCTAACATGGAGCGTTTAGGCATCGTGCAGCGCTCAAACAGTCCGTGGGCCTCCCCCCTCCACATGGTGCCCAAGGCAGACGGCAAATGGCGACCATGTGGGGATTTCCGCCGCCTTAATAACATCACAGAGAACGATCGTTATCCCATCCCCCACATCCAGGATTTTTCAGTGCACCTGGCTGGGACCTCCATTTTTTCTAAAGTAGATTTAGTACGGGGGTACCACCAGGTTCCTGTGCATGTGGAGGATGTCCCTAAGACCGCTGTTATCACGCCTTTCGGCCTGTTTGAGTTTTTGCGCATGCCTTTTGGTCTTAAAGGTGCAGCACAAACATTTCAGCGGTTGATGGATTCAGTCCTAAGGGGTCTGTCCTTCGTATTTGTGTACCTGGATGACGTCCTGGTGGCTAGCAGCTCGGCTGAGCAGCACATGTCCCACCTCCGTGAGGTTTTTCAGCGCCTGGCAGCACATGGCCTGATTGTAAATACAGCGAAATGCCAGTTTGGACTGCCAGTCATTGACTTTTTGGGCCACCGCATTTCTGCAAGTGGTGCTGTCCCATTACCAAACAAAGTGCAGGCGGTGTCTGATTTCCCACAGCCCCAGTCTGTTAAAGCGCTACAAGAATTTTTGGGAATGGTTAACTTCTATAACCGTTTCCTCCCCAGGGCAGCACAACTGCTGCGACCGCTCTATGGAGCGCTGAAAAAGAAAAAGCCCAACGACAGTGTTGACTGGACACCAGAACGCCTGCAGGCATTTGGTGATGCTAAAGCTGCACTGGCCACTGCTGCCCTTTTGGCCCATCCATCCCCAGCGGCGCAAATAGCTTTAACAACCGACGCATCTGATGTTGCGGTGGGGGCTGTGTTAGAACAGCAGGTTTCCGGGGTTTGGCAGCCGCTTGCATTTTTCAGCCGTACGCTGCGGGACAACGAGCTTAAATACAGTGTTTTTGACAGAGAGTTGCTGGCGCTTTACCTGGCCACACGCCATTTCAGGTTTTTCCTGGAGGGCCGCCGGTTCACTGCATATGTTGACCACAAACCCTTGGTGTTTGCGATGTCAAAAATTTCTGACCCCTGGTCTGCTCGCCAGCAACGCCACCTCGCAGCGGTGTCTGAATTTACTACAGACATTCAGCATGTGGCTGGAAAATCCAACGTGGTGGCTGACTGTCTCTCTCGGGTGCTGATCTCTCCCGTATACGTTGGCATCGATTTTTCTGCTATGGCTGCGGACCAACGTGGCGACGCAGAAATACTCGAGCTCCAGTCCGGGCCCACAGGCCTCGAGTTGGAGGAACGGCAGGTGAATGACGGAGGGCCTCTCCTGCTCTGTGATGTTTCTACTGGCAGGCCCCGCCCCCTGGTTCCAGTTTCATGGCGACGCCGCGTTTTTGACTCCTTACATTCCCTGTCTCACCCCGGTGTTAGAGCCTCGGTGAAACTGGTCAGTGCAAAGTTTGTTTGGCCCGGTCTGCGTAAAGCGGTTAAGGAGTGGGCAGCAGCGTGTGTCCCATGCCAGCGTGCTAAGGTTAACAGACACACCAAAGCACCTTTGGAACCCTTCTCCATCCCAGGTCGGCGGTTTGATCATGTGCACGTAGACCTGGTGGGCCCTCTGCCTCCATCACAGGGTTTTACTCATCTGCTGACTATAATAGACCGGACCACCAGGTGGCCTGAGGTGGTTCCTCTGACATCCACAACATCTGCAGTGGTGGCCCGGGCATTTTTGTCTACCTGGGTGGCGCGTTTTGGCCCCCCTTCAGACATTACATCGGACAGGGGCCCGCAGTTTGTTTCTGAACTTTGGTCTACCATGGCCAAGGGTCTGGGGACTAACGTTCACAGGACCACCGCTTACAACCCCCAAGCTAATGGTTTGTGTGAACGGTTTCACAGGTCATTGAAAGCCGCACTTCGCGCTGCATTGACCGGTGACAACTGGATTGACCGTCTTCCCTGGGTTTTGTTGGGGTTACGTACCGCAACCAAAGAAGACCTGAGCTCTTCCCCGGCTGAACTGGTTTACGGTCAGCCTGTGCGCGTCCCCGGTGAGTTTTTACCTGAGGTACCCTCACCACAATTCGCCCCACCGTTGCCACATTTTTCTTTTTTTTTCCATTTATAGATGGCCTCCCTTCACACCTTATAG
>JBBPBX010017642.1:25599-46576 GCA_038048925.1 Garcialebias charrua | reverse complement strand
CTTACAACATAAAAAATATGTCAAATAAACTTAGAAATAAATAAATGTAAATGAGCAATTTGGTAGGACACTGTGGGACAGATTTGTGAGAGTTAAGATTTTTACGTAACTTGCAAATACTACTACAGTACCGGTAACTGATAGTGGTTGAGCCTGCATTTTTGATACCACCATTTATGATATAACAGAAAATAATGTGTTCCACTCTTATTTTATTTATTTACCGGTACCTTTGTTCTTGGTCTGTGTCATCTTTGTAAATCTCGAGTTCAGGCCAGTGCAGGAGGAACATTTGGCAGCTTAAAAAAAAAAAAAGAAGTTGTTACAATTCCTTTATCAGCTGCAAACCTACAGAAATAATCTAAGAAATCAGCTTTTTCTTTTTCAACACCCAGTGAGATCTAAAACAGATCAGAACTGTTTTGAGCACACATATATATATTAATACTTGTTATAACATATTTAGCTTTAAACAAGTAATAGACTGTATATATTGATTCACTTAACACATCATTTATAGAGTATACACAGCACGCTACACACACACAGAGTGATGGAAAGTAACAAAACCTGCAAAGTGCAGCTTTGTTCTCTTTTAGTGATATTTCTTTATTTCTGTTAAGAAGAAAGCATTTGAACATTACATGGACACAAACATATTTTTGGCACTAATGGAACCTCATAAAAAATACAATATACATTTTTATACCATATCTGTCTCAAATATTCCAAATAATTTATCACATTAAATTGGGCTTTTTTACACTGTTTGTATGTTGCAGCAGGAGCTAACGGTTAGCTCGCTAAGCTAGCTTCGTTTTTTCTTACCTTGAAAGCTGTGTGTCTGCTACTTCCTGTTGTAGTGAAAAAGACGTCGGTTTTAAAAAGTCTTCTTGTTGTAAAAAGTCTTCTTGTTGCAAACAATAAATCATCCGTGTTTTTAATTCATGTCGAGCACGAGCTGCTTGGTACAAACCGTGTTAAAAACACAGCAGGCGTTGTGTTGGACAGACCTGACATGGGTCCTCCTGACAAGATTTAGCGGACCTATTTCCGCCTGCGTAAAACTGTGTCATTGTGACTAGTCAAAATTATAATTCAAGATATCTCGTACGTCATTCTGACTAGTCATAATGTGAATTCTAGATATCTTAAATAGAAACGCCGTCTACATGATAAAATATTTAAGATATCTTGAAATCATTTAAAGATATCTTAAAAGGAATTTTGACTAGTCATAAGTACAGTTCTAGATATCTGAAATTGATTTATGACTAGTCATAATAGCTATTTAAGATATCTTGAATTACATTTTGACTAGTCATAAATACATTTTGACTAGTCATAAATACATTTAAGATATCTTAAATGATGATGTAATTTAAGATATCTGTAATTGTAATTATGACTAGTCAAAACTAAATTTGAGATATCTTGAAAGCAAATTATGACTAGTCAAAATTAACTTAGAGATATCTAGAATTGTATTTACGACTAGTCAAAATTCATTTCAAGATATCTTAAATTGAAGCCTCCATTCAACTCAATGGAAAATCTGACGTCATTTTGACTAGTCAGAATGTAATTAGAGATATCTCAAATACGAATTTTGACTAGTCAAAATGTAATTCAAGATATCTTGAATAGCTATTATGACTAGTCATAATTCAATTTCAGATATCTGGAATTGAAGTGCCGTGAATCCGATTTAATGTTAAAAGGGCTTGCCATAGAAGCTCGCTACACAGATACGTGACGTCAACCAATCAATCACAGTGCTTGTAGTCCTTTTCCCAAGCAACCATGGTAAATGTAGTTTTCTAACCTTCGACCAATGAAGTACCGGAAATGACGACAAAGTGGGTTGGTCGCAACGGCGTGCGACGTGATTGACAGCCCACTACAGCGAATCAGCGTTCGCTACGAGTGATTGACAGCTCCCAGCTCTCGTTTCATCCAATCACAGCTCATAAACAAACGTGTACTTGGACACGTAGCTCTAACGTTAGCTCGCACAACAGACCACAACTTTATAGACTCTTAAAACAACTCAGACGCTACAAATTAACTTTCCAAAATTCTGAAACATGCGGCGAACACACCTAGACAGGCCAACTTAGTTACGCTCAGTAACACAGCACTGCAGCTGTTGAACAAACACGGACTCTCTCGGAGCGCGTCAACGTCGGTTCTGGTCCACTTCGTCGTGGATCAGAAACTCGGGTCTGAACAGAACCACTATCCGACTACGTTCTACAGTAATATGCTTCTCTGACCTGCTCTAAAATGTAAAATACCACAACAGCAATCTTGTAGATGTTAAATTAGCTTTCAGGCTTTTGACTCGGCGGTCAAACAAAGCTTTGTACAGGAGTCTGCGTGAACTGGACCGAACCAGGACCAGAACCACCACAGACCACGGCTGACAAAACTTCACCTGAATGCTTCCAACAGCGTCTAACAGAGTTGAAACAATAATAATCTCACAGCTTCAAATGATAAAAACATGCAGAATCTGCCTGCTTTGAACACTTCCAGCCAAAATCATTATCCTCAGAGTTTAAAACTTGGATCCACTTATGCAAACATGACGTTACAGTTCATGAGAAACCACAGAAATCAATAAACTTTCAGAACCACGTACGAAGGCCACCAGATGTAAGAATTATGAGGAGGTCAATATTAATACTGACCTCTTTATCCTTAATTAATCTACTTATTCAGATTGAATAGTAAATTCACGGATTCTGTTCTTTTTCAGTTTACCCAATATCTCTGTGATCTTTATGATGGATAAATAAACAGAGCCATTAAGTGACAAAGACGTTAACTTAGTTTGATATGTCAAAGAGACACTATCATTTATTTAAAATAAATCAACTAAATTAACACCATTACACTTGATTGACATGATTTCACTTTCTTTCAATTCAAATACGTCAGCACACTTGATTTAACACAACAGACATAAATACTAGATGTTACACATATTTAGTCTGAGGGGCATTTCAGCTTAAAATAGTTTCCAGCTTAAGATTGAGAGGGAAAAGAGTAGGAGGAAAGATTTAAGAAGAAATTATCCTGAGCATGATACCAGAGTGACACTTCTCATCCGACTTCTGCTAAAATCCAAGTACGTTTTGTAAACAGCTCTTTACCTTTTGACGACTGCCCGGTAAGAGGGACGACCTTGTAGCCTTTCAGATGCACGGATTCTTGTGGGAACCAGTACGATACCTTCAAGCAAGGTTCTGGTTTACGTTTTCCAACGTCTCCTGGTTTTGCTTGGTCATCAGAGAATATGTCAGCTTCAGGCCTCTGACTTCAAGATAAACTTATTCCAGGAAGGAATAGACAAGTTCTTGATCTTACGCTTGTTCGAAGTAGACTCATAACAGCCTGTTATCAGTCCTTAGCTGAAGACGCCGGTCGTTAGCTCTTGACCACACGTGTCCAGCTCTTGGGAAAGTTCACATCTCTTGAAGTTCCCAGCAACTCTCTCCGACTCTTGCCGACTCTGAAGTCTCAGCAAAAGCTTAGCACTAGTACTTAAGGAAGGACCAGTCGAGGAGTTCATTTGTCTTATCATACCCAAGGTTAAAGCCAGCAGCAGAGAGAAATGTTTAGGAAAAAAGACAGATAACGCTGGAGCCCTGCTCATGAGACTGTCTCTGAGTTTCTAAACAAAACCGTCCGGTCTCTGTGACCCGAAGGCTTCACCTTTAAACACAGCAGTGAACACAGTTTAACTCTTACAGAATGACACAGCTTAAAAGCACACATCATGAAAATGACAAAAGTTATTCTTTTGATCACATTAGAATAAAATCAAAGATAGAAATAGTCTCTTTTGGTGACTATATTTATCAGATTATAGCTAAATGAATGATTTTGTAGTAAATGTCTTGCTTTACTGAGTGGTCAGTAAAGGTCATCACTGGACAGTTCAAAAACCTTAATTTGACCCTGGGTAGGTCCATTACATCTTCATCTGTGTACTCACGCAGCCGCGGCGTCGCAAAGTGTTGACCGTCGTCTTCATCGTCTTCTTCTTCTTTGTCATCGTCGACATCTTCGTCATTTTCATAGTCATCGTCTTCATCATCGTCATCCTTTGTCCTTTCGGCTTAGCTCCTCGCTCCCCGTCCGCTTCTTATCACAGCGGAACAGTTTCTCACGCTTTCCACGTAGTTTGCCGTCTTCCATAGTTCATCTCTCGACATCGTATCCCCCCCGTCTGTTCGTTACCTATTCTTGCTCCACCCTCTGAATCCGTATTTCTACCATCCGGACTTGCTTGTCCGACATGGAATTGATTTCCAGCTCACAAGCGTCTCAGTTCCGTTTTCCTTCGGTTTCTTATGGGGTTTATGTTTATGTTTATGTTTATTAAGTTTGTTCATTTTTTTACAAAAGAAACACAATACAAGACAATCCCATTAATGATACGTACACAATGTAAAAAAATGAAAGGTAGCAGAAAGAAGAATAAATCTTATTATATCTGCCCCTTTTTTCAAACAATCAGATTAAACAATAATAATATTTCACCAGTAGTACAAAATGACTAACTCTTTCTAATTTTCTAATACTAATACATAACTAATAATCGATACAAAACACATTAATAATATTTCACCAGTAGTACAAAATGACTAACTCTTTCTAATTTTCTAATACTAATACATAATTAAAAATTGATACAAAACACATTAATAATCTTCCACCAGTAGTACAAAATGACTAACTCTTTCTAATTTTCTAATACTAATACATAACTAATAAATAATACAATACACATTATGCTAATTCATATATATTTTTTCAACAAATTCCTTTTGATCATTTTCTTAAATGTAAACAGTGACTTGGCATTTTTAACTACATTCTCCAAGCCATTCCATAATCTAATTCCCTGGATTGAGGTAGAACGTCCCTTCAAACTTGTTCTGAATTGTGGTTTTACAAACATCTCTGTCCCCTTAAGATTATAACAACTTTGTCTTTTAACAAAGTTCATTTGGATATTTAAAGGTAATTTGTTGTTCTGAGCCCTATACATAATTGATAAAATATTATAATCAACCAAATCATGGAACTTCAATAATTTCAGTTGATAAAATAATGTACTGGATGGATGACAGTAATGTTTTCTAGTGATAATTCTTACAGCTCTTTTCTGTAATACAAAAATAGGCTTTGTGATTGTTTTACACGCTTTCCCCCAAACATCAATACAATAGATTAAGTGTGGAACAATGATTGTGTTATACAACAAATACAGAGCTTTATCATTCAATAGGTCTCTGACTTTGTATAGTACTGCAATCGATTTAGCTATTTTTATTCTTACAGAATTTATGTGTTGTTTCCATGTCAGTTTGTCATCAATGATAACACCCAAAAACTTCACCTCACTCACTCTACAAATCTCAACACCCTCAATTTTGAGTGGAACATCAACAGTTTTCTTTTTATTACTGAATATCATGTAATTAGTTTTTTCTAGATTTAATGATAATTTATTGATTTTAAACCAAGTTTGTATTTTGGTAAATTCTGTCTTTATCAATTCCAACATTTGTTCTATATCTTCACCTAAACAGAAAAATGTGGTATCATCAGCAAAAAGTATACATTTAAGGAGTCCTGACACATTTACCAAGTCATTCACATATAAAATAAATAGCTTTGGTCCAAGCACAGAGCCCTGGGGAACTCCACATGTGATATTACAGAGGTCAGATCTTACATCATTTATTTGTACAAATTGTTTCCTATCTTTCAAATAGCTAGATACCCACTGTAATGCTGGTCCTCTAATACCATATTTGTTCAGTTTTTCAAGGAGAATGGTGTGATCAATAGTATCGAATGCTTTTTTTAAATCAACAAAAATACTGACACAGTATTGTTTTTGATCGACAGCAGTAGTTATTTGTTCCATTAATTCCATGAGAGCCATTGATGTAGAGTTTTTAGCTCTGAACCCATATTGACTGTTGCTTAGAATATTTTGTTTGTCTATAAATTGATCTAGTCTGTTCACAAATAGTTTTTCAAGAATTTTAGAAAACTGTGGTAACAAGGATATAGGTCTATAATTGTTGAACACACATTTATCACCATTTTTAAAAAGAGGAACTACCTTAGCTACTTTCATATTATCTGGAAATATTCCTGTTGAAAATGATAAGTTACATATATATGTAAACGGCTCAATAACATGGCTCATTATATCCTTTACAAACATCATATCCATGTCCACCCAGTCCTTTGATCTCTTGTCTGTAAGATTTTTTACTACTTTCATTATTTCCTCTTCGTTAGTTCCATTTAGAAAAATACTGCTTGTACAGCCTGTAATTGTGTGGCTCACATTATTATTTACTTTTGGTATTTTAGCTGCAAGGCTTGATCCAACATTCACAAAATACTGATTAAATCCATTGACAATTTCATTTTCATCATAAACTTCATCTTTTTCTTTTACAAAATATTTTGAAATACTAGTTTTTGCTTTATGATTCTTCATAACACTATTCATTACTCGCCATGTTGCTTTCATATCACCATTACTTTTATCTAATAATTTACTATAATATTCTTTCTTATGTTTCCTTATAATCCCTACTAATTTATTTTTATACTTTTTATATTTTTCTTCAGCGTTTTGACTTCGCAATTTCAAGAAACACGAATACAAATAATTCTTTTTTTTACAAGCATTTCTCAACCCTTTTGTCATCCATGGTTGGTCAACAATTTTTCTCTTTGTGTAATTTGTTTGTACACAATTTTTTTCATACAGAGTTTCCAAGATATTCATAAACTCATCATATGATCTGTTCACATCATCAACATACACTTTATTCCAGTCTTGTTTATCTAGATCCTCTTTTAATTTTTCCATAACTTTTTTTGATGTGTTTATGATCTTTTTCTTTGCGTTAACTTCTTTTGTGATACTTTGATCATTTTTATAGATTGTGAAAACTGGTAAATGATCACTTAAGTCGGTCGTTAAGATACCACCTATCAC
The DNA here is from genome assembly GCA_038048925.1 of Garcialebias charrua. Lineage (NCBI taxonomy): Eukaryota > Metazoa > Chordata > Actinopteri > Cyprinodontiformes > Rivulidae > Garcialebias > Garcialebias charrua. The sequence goes on along the minus strand of JBBPBX010017642.1, from coordinate 39,534 downwards.
CTCTCCGTCTGTTATATTTGTGAAAATATTATCAATTATTGTGGCACTATGAGTTGTAATTCTTGTTGGCTTGGATATCAATGGATACATATTTAAACTGTACATTGAATTTATAAATGTACTGATGTTATTTGAATCTGTTTTATTTCCCATATCAATGTTAAAGTCTCCACACAGAAAAACTTTTTTATTAAAACTCTTCTCCAATAGCTCCAGGATTTTATCAGTGAATATTTCTATATTTGATCCTGGTGATCTATATACACAACTTATTATTATGTTTTTATCATTTTTGTTTATTATTTCTATTGTTATCATTTCCATAAGATTATCAACTATTATTGACATTTCATTATTTAGTTTACATTTTAATTCATTTTTAACATATAAAGCGACACCACCGCCTCTCTTATTATTTCTGTTCATGTGAAATAATTCATACCCTTCAATGTGAATATTACTTGTGTTATCGTCATTGAGCCATGTCTCTGACAGTGCTATTATCGTAAAAGTTCTATTTAACTGTTTTAAGTAATCTGTTATGTTGGATATATTTGCATTTATACTTCTGCTGTTAAAGTGAATAATAGAGAGAACTCCATTTGTTATATTGATGTCATTAAATTGCTCTTCATTGTAGTATTCGCTATCTTTTATTACTGGAAAAAAGTTAGCATCAATAACATCATTAACATTATATATTTTAGGTTCTGAGTCTTCGTATGTTGTCATGTTTTAATGTATTTGATGTATTTGTTCATTTCAGTTGTTTCATTGATTTGTACTTTGTCCTCCTCTGTGCTCCTCTAGATCCTTCAGTTCTTTTATCATTTTAGGGTTAGCCCCTACATGTGTTTTGATAAAGATGTTTCCATTTCTTGTCCATGTTGATGCTATTTTGTGTTGGCTTTTTAGCCACCTTGCTTCCTTTGCAATTCTTCCGTTTTTTTTTGTTAGATGTTCATTTATGTACACTTTTGTTCCCTTCAGTAGGTTTGATTTACTAATTACATAGTTTCTAAACTTCCTGCTAACGAACTCGACGACTACCGACGGTTTGGTGTTTGGTGATTTACTGGGCAGGGTGTAACAGAACGAAATGTCCTCATATTTTATGTCATAGTAATTGTCCCATAAAAAATTAACTACAGTCTCCTCCAGAGTCTCTAGTTCTTCCTGTGGTGCATCCTCAGTTGGGTCAGTGTTAGTGAGAGCTTGTTTAAATGTCCGACACTTACTAACATCAAGTCCTGTGATCACCACGTTGTTCTTTTTTGTGTATTTTTCCATGTCTTCTATTTTTTTTCCAGTTCAGCTATTTTATTGTCTTTGCTGGTTATCAGATCTTTCAGTTGTCTTATTTCATCAACCAGATTGGCCTGTGAATCAATTTTTTCTGATAATTTTGATAGTTTTTCATTTATACTGTTTAGTGATTTTTTAAAGTCTTGCATTTCTGCTGAGTTGTTTTCCTCCGACTCTGGTGACTTTTGACCACCTTTTTTTGACTCAGGTGATTTTTGTCCACCTCTTTTCGGCATTACTTACAGTTTGTAGTCTAGTGGTAGCAGGTCTCTGGTTGATGGTTTGTTTACTGAACCACGTGGCTCTTCCACGAGGCTCACAGGCCTAATGATGGTGGCTGTGGCCCAGTGCCCAGATCAGCAGTTAGTTCAGAACTCACGGTCTCAGCAGAACTCACGGTCTCAGCAGCCTGCAGCAGTCCCCTGGCTCGCCCACGGCGCACGGCTCAGATCGAAGCCTCAGGTGGTGTCCACGGTTCACGGCGCATGGCTCAGCTCGAAGCCCCAGGTGGTGTCCACGGTTCACGGCGTTCGGATCAGCTCGAAGCCTCAGGTGGTGTCCACGGTTCACGGCGCTCGGATCAGCTCGAAGCCCCAGGTGGCGTCCACGGTTCACGGCTCTCGGATCAGCTCGAAGCCCCAGGTGGCGTCCACGGCTCACGGCTCTCGGATCAGCTCGAAGCCCCAGTTGGCGTCCACGGTTCACGGCGCTCGGATCAGCTCGAAGCCCCAGGTGGTGTCCACGGCTCACGGCGCTCGGATCAGCTCGAGGCCCCAGGTGGCGTCCACGGTTCACGGCGCTCGGATCAGCTTGAAGCCTTTTATCAGCAGCACATGGCTAGCGTTAGCTTGTAGTCTGAAGCCACCACTCCCAGCTTTGTTGTTTTCTTTCGCTGCAACAAAGCACCTCCAGCGTGCCGGCCCGCGTTTCTTCGTAACAACCAGCGTATTTTTCCGGTTTATTTGTTAACGAAGTCCGCAGCTCCGCAGCTACGGCACCCGGTTACGGTGACCCAGCTCGGTTAGCTTTGATTAGCTCGGTAGCTACGCTAGGCTAACTCTCGGCGAAAACTCACGGACATGTTGGCTTGTAGATTCATAAATTCTGGATCGCATGCTCCAGTCCAAGTTCCGCAGCTTTTTCAGAGCTCCTCTCTGCACATCCAGCGCTAAAAACTGCGAGTACAAGCTCTCCAAATACTCCTTTTGGAGGTACTGGCAGGAGCCCGACTACAAACGTCCACTCTGCTCAGCCGCCATCTTGGTTCCTCGTCCTTGCGATCCTTTGGGGGCTTGAATGGTCGAAATCATCCACACTGATAACATTACAGTCGTGGACATGATTAACAAGGGCCGTTCTCACTCTCTAGTTATCCTGCAGTTTATTCGCAAATTAACTCTTAATCTCAGCCCAACATCAGTTCTTGCTCCAAGCCTACTTGGCATACATCCGCAACAACCACAGTGACTTATTCCAAGCTCACACATGTCCTTGTTTTATTAATCCAGCGACTTTTGGGGTTCATCGTCGGGCTCGGGAAGGAAAACAAGTGAACCGTTCCCGAAGGCCAAACCCCACGCAAGAGTCTTCTCATCCCAAGCCCTTCAGCACTCTCCTCGGACAACATCCTTCAGTTCCACTCATCCCTTCATCCCCTCATCCCTATCTCCTCATTCCATCCACTGCAGTTTTTAAAGTACATAATGCTTAAAATAAAAAAGTTTTATATAATCGACTCCTGGATGTGAAGAAGCCTCTATCAGGGCTTTTGTCTTTGACGTCTCATTACAGGGACTTTAGGACTGAATATTTCTGATTAAACTGTTACGAGATGTAAACAAAACTGTATGAGAGGCCCTTTAGCCCATAATTTAATCTTAAATTATGTCTTGAAGGTGCTCTCATAACTAAATGTTTTGTTTGACTTCCTGTGCAGGACGTTGTGTTGATGGGACATTTTTACTTTCGCTGCAGAGACAAAAAAAAAGTGTCATTCATCTTTTTCACAGCCAATATTTTTATTTGAAACACTAACACACTTTCATGCTTTCAGCACAGAAAATGAGATAAAAAGCAGCAGAAGAAAAACTTGCCTAAGTGTTGATCAAGACAACTTTAAAAGAGCAGAACAAAGCCACACTCCCTGGATGGAGAGTATAAATAAGTCCAGGTGTGCTATAAAACTTTTTCACAGTACTTTAATTAAACGTGCTGCTCTGTACTTCAGCAGGACCACGTTAGTTTAATCATTCCTCTGGAGGACGGTAGCAGCGAGGTATTTTTTTTCATTTTGATTAGTAATTTTGATTATAATTAAACCTGAACACAAGCTGCTGCTTTCAGGCTCCCTGAGACAACTGAAGTTTGTCTAACCAGTGGATCTTTAAATCCCACTTTACCAGTAGATGGCAGTGTGCGATACTGTTGAAGCCTTTTGAACCCCCAAAACTCTTCCTTACAACACTGCAATCAGATTGGAGCAAGTATCGTTAACTTGCAACATAAACCACAGGTTGCACAATCGGCACATTACACACAGCTAAAAGCTGGTTTTCTCATGTGTTGTTTAAGTCGTGATTTTGAGTGGGTGTAAAATTCATTTTCCCCCCAGACAGCTCTGCAAGTCCCAAACAGCTAAAGTGCTGTGAAAAAGTTTGTATTTCATGGAACAGTGGTGAACCTTCCCACAATAACGACTCAAAGAACGCATCAACGACTCATCCAGGAGGTCCCAAACGAACCCAGAACAACATCTAAAGCCCTGCAGGACTCACCTGCCTCAGGTCAAAGTTCATGATTCAACAAAAAGAAAAATACCAAAATGGCCTCCATGGAGACCAAAACCACAGCTGACACAAAAGAGCATAAAGATTTCTCTCACATTTGAAAAAAAAACGACGACGACGACGACGAACAACAACAACGGAGTAAACATGCTGAGTTCCCAAGTTATCTAGGAAAAATATTCCGAAGAATTATCCAGCAAAACAGAACTTTTTGCATTTGGTGTAAAACTAACACTTCATAAAAATTAAAAAACTCAAAACATCATAACAACAGTCAAACATGGTAGTGGTAGTGTAATGGTCTGCTTTACTGCTTCAGGATCTGAATGACTGACTGTAACTTATGGAATGATGAATTCTTCTCTCGCTCATAAATTCCTGAAGAATATCTGACCACCAGTTAGTCACTGGTTCTGCAGCAGGATGATGATCTGAAGCCCAGCAGCAACATTCCTCCACAGCCAGGTGGAAGACTCTTCTCCAGTTATCACAAACGACTGATTGAAGCTGGTGCTGCCAAGGCTGGCACAAGCAGGTTCACTTGAGGCCGGGTCGGTTTGGAGAGCCTTTTCCTCCTTAATAAATGAAATTATGATTTACAAACTCTATTTTGTATTTACTCAGGTTATCTCTGTTTATGTTAACATTTGTTTGATAACCTGAAACATTTAGGTGGAAGCAAAAAGCAAGAAATCCAGGCAAAGATTTATGGCAGAGATCCTCAAATTGAGGTTTGGACCCAAGACCCTGCGGTCTGCGAGCTGCAACTTTGGGGTCTTCAAAATAAAAAAATAAACTTTTAGCTATGTCAAAGACTTTGAAAAAGTGCAGAAATACGTATGGGTCCAGTAAAATAAACTCACCAAACAAACCAAAACATCATTCTTGAATAATTTAGGGGTTCAAATGGCAGTAAAATATTTTGAATCAGCATAAGATTCACGAGAGGGGTCTCAGGAAATAATTTCTCCCCTGTCCCCAGACCCCAAATTTTTGAGAACCTGTGCTTTATACTGTACATTGTTGTACAAGAAGACAGAAGGAAGTCGGGCTGCAATTCATAATACAGCCCATTAGGTATGCACCTGGTACTTCTTACTTACCAGGTATGTTCCTGGTTGCTTATTGGATATGGGTTTAGACTTTACCTTGTTTGTTTGTATCCATTACAAATGATGTAATGTGTATTTACCAGGTTACTTACTGGGTATATGAGATTCTTATATACAACTTGATAGGTAATTTTCTATATTGATCATTTTAAACTTGTATTCTTTCATGTACTTAAATGTTTAGACTCTATTAGTGCATGTACATTTAGACTTTATAGTGCTCATGCAAGCAACTTTTTATCTAGTTGTCCTGACCAGCAATCTAACATAAGGTCATGTTGACTGGATACCAAACAGAAGGTTCCAGTTTATGATTAACCTTACAGCTGTTATTCAAGATGAAAACTGCCACGACTGTTAGTGTTTGTACTTTGCACCTGTCACCACCCACCCTAAAATGAATAAAAGGCTGTGCAAATCTCAGAACCTTGGGCGTCGTTCTCACACACTACTGAGGCGATGTCCCCTTTTGCAAAAGCCAACAAAATGATACTTGTCTATTGTGTGATTATTTCTTTAAGGGTTGCAGGGTTGAGATAAAACCCATCATTAAATGGTGCCGTGACCCGGATATGTGAATAATCAAAACTTTAAGAATCTAAAAATGTTTAAAGAATAATCAAAATATGAAAATGTAAAATGTTTAAAGAATTTAAAGAAACCATGTTTCTTGATAAAGTAGTTTAGCCTTAATTTGTAGCCTAAGTAAGCTAAAACATAATTTCAGTACCATTTATTAAAAAATACCTTTAATACTGGAATTACTCTGCATTTACTGTAGACAAGATGTCATACATTGTTTCCCACTGGCTTCAGTGGAGTGTAAACCTCATCATTTAAATTGAAATGAGCTTGATGTAGACTGATCAGGACACCTGTAAAAGCTTTCATCATCATATTTCTCAAAAATGGTACTACACAAGAAAAGAGAATATAGAACAGGAACAGCACTGCTAGAAGTGGGGTGCAGATCTTCAAGAGGAGGTGCCACCATGGTCCAGACGTGAACCATGACCATAGGTTGAAGGGGTCTGCTCCTTTTGTCCCACTCTCAACATACTTTTTGAGATCATTCAGATCATGCAAAGCATCATGGATGTCTCCTCCTGTTCCTCTTTCATCTGGGATGTAGGTGCAACATGTTTCTCCAATGATTTTACATACGTCACCTTGTGATGCTGTCAGCAGGTTAAGGACAACAAAGTTCTGCAGGATCATCTGTTTCATTGCACTCAGTTCGTTCAGGGTCCCATTTGCCAACTGATAGGTGTCGTTGATGAGATGGAGGGCATACCTGTTGATTTCAACATGGGCTCATACTTCACCAACTCCCACAGATGGGAAGAGTCCTTGGAAGAACTTTTCTCCTCCATTCCAGATCCTGAATTCCCATGGTGGTAAGCCCTCCCTATCTCGTTACCTCAGGCATTGGGGACTGTTTCGTTCTGTTGGCTGAGGGTGTTTGCGTCTTCCTCAGCACAAACATTGGGTTGGACAGGGGGACCAAAGCACAAAGGCCCCCCCAATGTTTGTGCTGAGGAAGACGCAAACACCCTCAGCCAACAGAACGAAACAGTCCCCAATGCCTGAGGTAACGAGATAGGGAGGGCTTACCACCATGGGAATTCAGGATCTGGAATGGAGGAGAAAAGTTCTTCCAAGGACTCTTCCCATCTGTGGGAGTTGGTGAAGTATGAGCCCATGTTGAAATCAACAGGTATGCCCTCCATCTCATCAACGACACCTATCAGTTGGCAAATGGGACCCTGAACGAACTGAGTGCAATGAAACAGATGATCCTGCAGAACTTTGTTGTCCTTAACCTGCTGACAGCATCACAAGGTGACGTATGTAAAATCATTGGAGAAACATGTTGCACCTACATCCCAGATGAAAGAGGAACAGGAGGAGACATCCATGATGCTTTGCATGATCTGAATGATCTCAAAAAGTATGTTGAGAGTGGGACAAAAGGAGCAGACCCCTTCAACCTATGGTCATGGTTCACGTCTGGACCATGGTGGCACCTCCTCTTGAAGATCTGCACCCCACTTCTAGCAGTGCTGTTCCTGTTCTATATTCTCTTTTCTTGTGTAGTACCATTTTTGAGAAATATGATGATGAAAGCTTTTACAGGTGTCCTGATCAGTCTACATCAAGCTCATTTCAATTTAAATGATGAGGTTTACACTCCACTGAAGCCAGTGGGAAACAATGTATGACATCTTGTCTACAGTAAATGCAGAGTAATTCCAGTATTAAAGGTATTTTTTAATAAATGGTATTGAAATTATGTTTTAGCTTACTTGGGCTACAAATTAAGGCTAAACTACTTTATCAAGAAACATGGTTTCTTTAAATTCTTTAAACATTTTACATTTTCATATTTTGATTATTCTTTAAACATTTTTAGATTCTTAAAGTTTTGATTATTCACATATCCTACACATTTTTATGTTTTATTTTTTTAAAGAGTCCATAAAGGACCAAGTTTGCTGTGTGTGCCTTAAATGATGATTTCCCATGTTTTAAAATATATTTCACATGTTTTAAAAAGTTATCCTCATAAGTTAAAAGTTATTTTCGAATTAAAGTAAAAAGTTATTTTTGAATTAAAGTTATTTATCAGATTAAAGTTGTTTTCAGACTAAAACAATTTTCAGATTAAATTTATTTTCAGATTGGAAGTTAGTTTCAGATTAAAAAGTTATTTTCATATTATTATTAACGGATTTACAAAGAAGACGATTCTCTTCTATTTGTTGTTGATTGAAACTTTAGAATTTTTATTATTCATTTTTAGATTAATCTTTTCTTTATAAACTTAAACATTTTCTTTTACTCTACTATCCCCCCAACATGTAAAGATGAGTCTGAGTCAATAGCAAGCCGTTACTGGCAAGGGGCCCCAGGACAACAGTGCGTCTTTTTCACCTCCAATTTTCCATCAGCTCCGAGGTTTTTTCGTACTGTTCATCTAAATAAACATTTGTCAACAAAGTTTAAATGATAAAACGGGTGGAATGATAGGTAATTTTCTATATTGATCATTTTATACTTGTATTCTTTCATGTACTTAAATGTTTAGAGTGCATGTACATTTAGACTTTATAGTGCTCATGCAAGCAACTTTTTATCTAGTTGTCCTGACCAGCAATCTAACATAAGGTCATGTTGACTGGATACCAAACAGAAGGTTCCAGTTTATGATTAACCTTACAGCTGTTATTCAAGATGAAAACTGCCACGACTGTCAAAGTGTTTGTACTTTGCACCTGTTACCACCCACCCTAAAATGAATAAAAGGCTGTGCAAATCTCAGAACCTTGGGCGTCGTTCTCACACACTACTGAGGCGATGTCCCCTTTTGCAAAAGCCAACAAAATGATACTTGTCTATTGTGTGATTATTTCTTTAAGGGTTGCAGGGTTGAGATAAACCCCATCAAAACTGTCCTGGTACTAACAGGAACTGGGCTTATTCTGATATGATTACCGTACTTGCCGCTGTACATGTCACACCGCCATATGTCGCATCAGTCCAAAAATGTCTAATAAAGTGAGAAAAAAAATACATTGTTTCGATATATAAGTCACATCTGTTATGCGTCACCGCTGACCTCCCAGAAACGTGGGCTGGTGTTGTGCCAAAAATCGATTGGCTGTCAAATGGCGCCGGTGGGAGCATGCACGGGAGGACTTTAACAAGAATTTAAGATTAACACTTAAAACAATTATTTTTTTGCTCGAAATTATAGCAAAATGTGTGTCTCAGTTGGACCTTTCCTTAATAAATGCACTTTAATGGTCAAATCAGCTGTTAACCTGGGCGGCGTGCCGAAATGCAGCTGATTTGACGTTTGCTCCAGGAATTTCAGAGTGAGACAAAGGTGGTTACCATGGCCAGCCAAGTGTCTCATTAACAGCTACTTTTACCCATTAATGAGACAACTGGCTTGCCCTATTATAAATGTAGTTGAACACCCTCTAGTGGCTGAAAATGGTAGTGTTCAATATTTCCCATATCAGAATGAATGAAATCGAATGAAATGCGGGAAAAAACATGAAGTCACTTTGCTGTATAAGTCACAGACATGCTAATTTATGCAAAAAGGTGTGACTTACACAGCGAAACACCGTTCTTACAGAGCATGACCCGGCTACTTACCCAGTACGTATTTTTACCTGGTACTTATTGGGTACTTAACAGGTACATTAAGAAACTACTCAAGTAATCTACACATTGATAGGACATCTATCGAGTTTTTTTATTTCACGTCGAGTATTCGTAGCACGTGCATCGGATGCCATTCCTGACACAACCCTCACCATTTACCTGGGCTTGGGACTGGCACAAGAGATACACTGGCTTGTGCTCCCTAGTGGCTGGTTTTATTTTATTTATTTATTTATTTTTCCTTTTTAGCAATTTATTGAAAATTGCAAAGATTTTTTTGATGAAAGGAAACCAGCAGATCGAATCAAATGTTCAATTTGCAACTTCTTGCATTTTGAACTTGATTCAGTCTCCTTTCACGAGGCAACAGTTTAAACCCGTAGAAACCTCCGGCCGACCAGGATCAGGTTGGGCGGCCATCTTCCTCGACCAAACCTCATGGTTTGAGAGGACGGAAAAGAGTTGCAGTCAAACTCAGAAGTCCCAGGCCCAGGAGACGATTCTGAGAAATGGATGACTGCAGTTGTTCCAGATGAGGATCTTGCTCTGGGATTTTTTGTAAGATGTTTCTTCTTCAACGATAGTGGGATGGTGTGATGTTTTGTTGAGGTGTGGATGTCATCAAGGTGCTGTAAAGGTGCGGCGCTGCCCTGGGACTGTTAATCCTCTCTCTCACCTAAAACTCAAAACAACATGAACAAAGAGACAAAAGGGGATAAAACTATTACAGTATTTTCAAAGTCGTTTCTGACACATAAAAACAGACAACCATCCATACACATGTGAAGACAAGCATGTTTTTTGAGTGTGGGAGGAAACTGGAGAGCCCAGAGAAAACCCACGCATGCATGGGGAGAACATGCAAACTCCACACAGAGAGGCCCCAGCTGGGATTCAGACCGGAAACCTTCTTGCTGTGAGGCAAAGTGCTAACACTACCACCATGCAGCCCATAGATTTTTAAAAATGTGTGTGTGTGTGTGTGTGTGTGTGTGTGTGTGTGTGTTTCACGTCGTGAACCAAGGGTGATGTTGAAGCTCCTCCAGGGTGGGACGCTCTTCTAGGGACACGCTCAAACATCTCTTCAGTAGATCTCTGCAATCTTCAGAGAGATGGTGACTGATCCTAATCTTTCTTGTGAGGAACAACAAGGAGCTGAATGATCCTTTTTGGAGAATCTCAAACAGGACCACTCCGAGCTGCCAAACTGTTGTTGGTTCAGCACTATACGTAACCTGAAACAAATATTCAGGAGGGACGTGAAGAGGGGTGCCAAAAAATTCATCGTAGCTGGTTCCATATTTATCCATGCAGCTCATTCCAAAGTCGATCAAGCGAAGTCTTGGGAAATTGGAGCCGGTTTCAATCAAAATGTTTTCCGTCTTGATGTCACGATGAAAGATGCTTTCACGTTGAAGGTGCATGACAGCATCAAGCAACTGCTTTAATATAATCTTGGCCTTGTCTTCCTTGAGGGTACCTCCGTTGTTTTGCTTGTATCTAAAGAGGTCCTCAGCAGGAACTGGTCGCTCCATCACAATGATGAGTTCTCGTCGTAAATCATACCAGTCTAGCAAGGAAACCGGAGCTGACCTCCCCACTGAGCTGGTTGTACTGGTCTGGAGTTTTAACATGGCAGCTACCTCCGCAGAAAGCTGCCTTCCATTCTCATCTGTATGTTTGCAGTAAATGTAATATTTGGGGATGTGTTTGATGGCCACATGTAAGTTGTCGGCTCTCCGATAACCAGCAAATACTGCTCCACAGCCTCCTACTCCAAGTGGACCCTGTTCCTCATATTTGATCTTAAAGTCTCTCAGGTTTCCCGTGTAAACGAGTCCTGGAGGCTCAATGAGATTAATCTGACTAAATAAAGGTTGAAAAAAGTCAACTCTTTGGGCTGTTACATTTTGTTTGTGTGTGTCCGTCTTTTTGACCTTCTTCCTGTTTGATGGTTCTACCTCATCAACATCCTTCTTTTTCTGGATTCTCGTTCTCTTTTCTCCTTCAGAAGGGCAGTAGTCTTTTATGTTATGGCTGGTGGATCCACTGTCTGTTGAGGAAGAAGCAGCCTCTTCAACCAGTATGCGGTCCAGTTGTCCCCTTTTCTTCTTGACTGGCTGTGGTACTTCTCCACCGTCAGTCATTTTTCTCTTTGTTCCTCTGATTCTTTTGGCCTGGTTGTAACTTTTTCCAGGCTCTTTGAAGACCCTGGTTTCTGTAGAAGGTCCAGCTACAGAGACCCTGGACTTTTTTCTGGGTGTCTCCTCATCATGAGTGGCTTTTCTTTTAGATGCCACTGTCCTGTTACTCCCTGGTGACACTGTGTTTTGTATTCTTATCCCACTGTCCACCTCATTGTCCGTTGAGGAAGAAGCAGCCTCTTCAACCAGCATGCGGTCCAGTTGTCCCCTTTTCTTCTTGACTGGCTGTGGTACTTCTCCACCGTCAGTCATTTTTCTCTTCATTCCTCTAATTATCTTGGCCTGGTTGTAACTTTGTCCAGGCTCTTTGAAGACCCTGGTTTCTGTACCTGTAGAAGGTCCAGCTTCAGAGACCCTGGCCTTTTTTCTGGGTGTCTCCTCATCATGAGTGGCTTTTCTTTTAGATGCCACTGTCCTGTTACTTCCTGGTGACACTGTGTTTTGTATTCTTATCCCACTGTCCACCTCATTGTCCTTTGAGGAAGAAGCAGCCTCTTCAACCAGCATGCGGTCCAGTTGTCCCCTTTTCTTCTTGACTGGCTGTGGTACTTCTCCACCGTCAGTCATTTTTCTCTTCATTCCTCTAATTATCTTGGCCTGGTTGTAACTTTGTCCAGGCTCTTTGAAGACCCTGGTTTCTGTACCTGTAGAAGGTCCAGCTTCAGAGACCCTGGCCTTTTTTCTGGGTGTCTCCTCGTCATGAGTGGCTTTTCTTCTGGATGCCACTGTCCCATTACTCTTTGGAGTCGCTGTTTTTTGCAGTGTTATCCCACTGTCCATCTCTGAATCTTTCTTGGCGGCTGAAGTTCTGCAAGTTTTTGTCGAATCGTTCTTCATGCTCATTTTCAATTGTGTGAAAAGGTGAATCTTCGTGTGATCCTTTCAGTGAAGTCTGAACGTCTGTCTGATCAGCCAAAGTCTGAATTCTAGAACTTATGTTCTGTCCTTTGACGCATCACAAAGTTTAGAATTTAAAGCAAGCATCTGATTGGTCCTTGTAAAGCTTTGATGTTGCATCACAAAGTTTAGAATTTAAAGCAAGCATCTGATTGGTCCTTGTAAAGCTTTGATGTTGCATCACAAAGTTTAGAATTTAAAGCAAGCATCTGATTGGTCCTTGTAAAGCTTTGATGTTGCATCACAAAGTTTAGAATTTAAAAGCAAGCATCTGATTGGTCCTTGTAAAGCTTTGATGTTGCCTAGCAACGCTCTAAAGCTTTTACTTTTGTTGATGTCTAGCAATGCTCTAAAGCTTTTACTTTTGTTGATGTTGCCTAGCAACGCTCTAAAGCTTTTACTTTGAGCCCAAACCTATACAAAATAAAAACTCTCCAATATTTATTTATTTTATTTATTTATTTTATTCATTTAAACTTTAAAGGGTTGTAAACAATGCTAACAGCAGCATTTAATCAAGCTTCATCAGGTAATTCAAATCGGTCCAGATCGATAACACAAACTGTAGGATTTTTTAAAACTCTGGATCTACGTCTGAATGTTTTTGATGCGCCGGCTTTAAAGTTCTTGAGCGTCGCTACGACATCCTTCATGTCAACACTTCAGCCAAAAAGTTCAGAACTTTATGAAAAAACTAAAACTGAAATTGTCAACAAGCCCTGGAGCAGATTAAAGCCCTGCCCTGGTGATGATGATGACCGAGCGATTCAACCACCTCAACCGTTCAAGAAGGGGTATTGTTCTTTTATTATTATTATCTAATTAACCTTTTTAATTTAAAATTATAATCTTATTAACTCTTTTTTTTACCTCTTTGTGTTTTATTTCCAGTCTGGGACAGAGATAGCAGTTGACTTCTTTCTCTTCAGGGAAATCCACCAGAGATCACCTGCAGCTAAGAAGTCTGTGATGACAGAACTCTGACCTTTTCCAGGGACTTGTCCCACCTGGGGGAGCAGGTCCAAGAAGAAGTTGTGAGTAATGAGGACAAATACAGCCACACTGCTGCTACTGTTATTATTGAGATGATTTTCTCCCCCACTGGAGACATTCACTGCAACTAGATCTGTGCTTTTAGCAGAAAATGTGGACAAATTGGTCTTTTTGGACAAAAAACTTGATTACCGTAGTTATCCGCTCATTCTCAATCAGTTCATCTGGACAGTTTCTTTTTAGTAGAAACGTTTCACCCTCACTCCAGAGGGCTTCGTCAGTCAGAGTAGTCCAAAGCAAACTGAAGCTACCCCACCAAGTAAACAACTTAAGTGGACCAACCAGTTTGCTGTAGCCAAGATGGTTTCTGGGGGCTTGTCCCTCGTCGACTCCTCCCAGGCAGGCAGACATGTCCAAAGTGGTTCAAGACAAGAAAGTTCATTCTCAATAGTCCAGGTATCA
>JBBPBX010017642.1:6591-17543 GCA_038048925.1 Garcialebias charrua | reverse complement strand
GATTGGGAGGCTGATGATCAATCTATGGTGGCCAAGGCCACTATCGTCCACCCCCTTCACCTCCTCCGCTCGCCAGGATGTGTCACTCTGTGCTGCCACTCACATGAAAAAAACAAAAACAATAAATAAATAAATAAATAAAATAAACCTACCTCTGTTCTCCACAGTGTAACTCTACCCACTTAAAATATATTGCAGCAAAAACATTAAAGTTTACTTGAATTCCCTGTTCTCTTCAGTTTCAGTCCAGAAGAACTTGTATAAAAAAACTAAAGCATCCTCAGTGTCCCAGCGTGCAGCTGTTAAAAACACGGCCAATTTTTTGAAAATCTGGCCTTTTTTATGCATGCACGCTTACAAAACTCTTGTCTGCTTGTCTTTGTCTCAGCCGTGCACGTTATTTAGTTGTCTCCATTCAAAACACGGTCCCATACAGTGGTGTAGTCTACATTTTTGTAGTATACTGCGCTTAGAAACCAAAGTACACCGGTTAGTAGAGTGTAATCGTCAATTTATTTTGATTTTTAAACATAATGAACATTTCAAAATTTCTCTGATGCTTATATGTGAATAAATTGACAAACTTTGTTCAACTGTTGGCTTTATATTAGATTTAAAACAGTGTCAAAGCAAAGTGCTGTATACCGATAGATTATTACAGAAGAGTTTGTTTAACGTTTCAATGACACGTGCGTATTGCGTAATGAGATGTCATGTATCATTTGGCACTTTTAAGTGGGTTTACTGAAATTCTTAAGCTCTTTTAGTGGGTATACTCTGTATACCCGAGTATGTAGACTACACCACTGACTTGGTCACAAGGACTTAGTTCAATGAGAATGCAACATGTTCTGGTATTTTCCTATGATTTTTAGCCACCCAACAGCTGCAGCCTCATGAGATACTGGTTTAACATTTACAGCTTGTAAGTTTATTTTGCCCTTACTTTATTTTCCTTCTTGTTTTGGCTGGTCCCTTCCTCAGGGGTCGCCACAGTGAACTAACTCACATGAAGACTTGGCAATTGTTTTTACACCGGATGTCCTTCCTGATGCAACCACAGACCACCGAGCTACCACAGCCGTCTGTGTGGAGCAGAGAGCTGCCATGTAGGGCACCCGGGGGAGCAGATGGTGGAGGTTAAGGGCCTTGCTCAAGGGTCCAGAGTGGCGCAAATGAGGGTGGAGGCAGGTGTGGGTGCTTTACCTTTCCCACCCATATTTTGATGTTGTCAGTTCGGGGAGTTGAACCTGTGACATTCTGATCACAGGCCCGCCTTCTCTAAAATGGCTTTAAATATTGAAATACAGGTAGTCCTCAACTTACGACGGCCTCGACTTATGACATTTCGAGGTTACGAACGCCCTCCCATTGAAAAGCATTGTTCGAGTTACGCGGTTTATGCGCCTTTACACCAGAAAATACGGTACAGAAACAAAACTCAGCGGAAATTTACAGGAAGAGGGGGGAGCTTGACGTGCGCTCAGTGGAAACTTACAGGAGGGAGGGGGGACTTGACGCGCTCAGTGGAGCAGGACATAGATATAATAAACACTAGATAAGACAGCCCCGCTGTTGGCCAATGGAGACCGACATCGTCAGACGGCGGCCATCTTGGGACAGACAGAACGCCCACTCTTAACATGAATGTGAATGGTGCATTCACTATTAAAATAACCATAACTTGCTTAATTTCCATCCGATTTTAAAACGGTTTGGTTTGTTATAAATGTGAGAGATGTTGTTATAATATGGTATACTTAAGATGGACGTTCACATGAAAATAACGTTATGTAGACACTGTATTGCACTAGCAGTATACACAATAAGATTATATTTACATCTATTTCTAAATACATGTTTATTTCCAGCGAAATTAACTGACATATGTTACAATGCTAATAAATATTTAATACTATTTCATCATAAATAGTATTATTATTGGTGATATGAAATTAATTTATGCCAATTTTTTTCCCTACACATTTAAATATTATGTAATATTAAATACATTATTACACCAACCTTGGTCAATATGTGTAGTTTATTCTTTTTAGATACATGAAAAGATTTAATAATTGAGAAATATAAATAAACAAACAAATAAACAAAAATAAACATCTGATAGTGTGACATCTGATAGTGTGACAAGACTCTCACTCCCTCGGTGCAACAGTAACTATTTAAACATTAAAACACTGAAACATATAATAATAGACATAAGCATAAAATAGTAAAACTTTAACACTGTCCTGAGTTTTTGCATAGTGGTATAAGAGTATGAAAATTTACACCAACTCTAAAAACTAAAGCACTAAACATTTAATGAACATAATACTGTTCTGAGTTTTTGCATACTAGTACAAAAAGTAAAAAAGTATAAAAAGTATAACTATAAAATAAACTAAAGGTTCTAGCATTGACATTTGCAAAGTGGCAAAGCAGCATATCAGTTAATGTACACAGTATATGCATGAGGTAGTAGTTCATGTTGTTATAGAATGGCATATGCAGTAAGGCGTAAGGGCAAACTCTCTCTGGGCCTTGGTGTACTTGCTGCCCTGCCTCGACAACAGTTGAACTGGAAGATCTGAAAAACAGTTAAGAGTGATTTAGTGGGTGTCATTTCACCAAAGAACATAAAATACCCTATATACTATGTATTCAATGTAATATTTTTAATTTACCCGAGTAGCATTCAAGCTTGTCTTTTAGCTCTTCATTGATGAGATTTTTCTCCTTCAGTTCCTCTAGAAGAGACAGCATGCTTTTCTTGGCCCTCCTTTCTCTTGCCAAGGCATTCGATTTCTCCCTCTGCAATTTCCTCACTCTAGCTGAGGCTTCATTAAGTTTGGCATATATAGCCTTGGGGCAAGGAGGCAGTGAATACGGGTGGTCAGTGGCCTGCCGCTTGCAGCACTTTCGCCTCTTTGCAGTGGCTTCCAGTTGCTTTGCAAAAATATACAAATATATAAATAATATTAATGTGGAATTTAACAGTTTAAAAAAAAATAATTATTCACTTATCAATTGTGTGAATCAATTAATACTCACAACATCAGACTGAGCTTTATCCTGAGACAGGTCCATTGCCAGGTTGTCTTCTATTCTTCTAGAGGTGTTTGAGCCTCTTGTTTTTACAAGCTAAAATAAACAAAAGTAGAGTGTCTAAAATGTGCTATGTAAAGAACAACACATTGTTTATTGCTAAATTTGCAGAAAGAAATACTAAACTGTGACATTTAACCACATATTTATATATACAGTAGTTTATAGACATATCAATCTTATACATCTTGAAATCTTGTAGGTCGATGATACATACCTTTTGAAGATGCGATGGAAAATTGAAAAGTGTTGGAACAACACTATCTTTTAATCTAACAGTCTGCCCTGTCCGATCGAAGTCCTCAGAACTGAAGTGATCACTGCAGAGCAGTGTCCTGTCCAGGGCAACAAAACCCTCTCTTCTCAGGGCAACTTCCCACTGCCGCCTCCTCTCTCTGGTTTTGGGAAACCTTAAAAACATGAAGAAGATGGTCATTATTTTCCACACTTCCTTTCTTTACCTTTGAATTATAGTAATGACAATTATACACATATATCATACTTTTGGTGTGCTTGCATTTACTTTTGGTACAATAAAACAGCTATTAAAAATTGTGTCCAAAAGAAACACTAAATCATACATCATAATTTATATAAAGATACTTTTACAAGCCGTATACCATACCATACCATTTTATTTATAGAGCACTTAAAACAACAACAAGGTCAACCAAAGTGCTGTAAATATATATTATGTCATTATTATGTAAATATATATTATGTATAATATTATGTCAATAATATTATCTCACATTTTGGTGTGTAGCATGACCAATAATGTGCACTGATCCAAAATATAACTATGATTATTCTAATTAAAGTAATAATACTGTCACAGAGTCTTACTTGTGAAATGTGATCCCAAGGTTTCTTGTTTTGATGTTACGCCTATTGGAGCATCCATAGGCTGCACAAAAGTCAGGCATCTTGTCAAAGAGTATTTCTGTAAAACACAAAGCAGTAATTAGTGTTGAACATACCAAACCGCTTGGAAATCATGTGCAGCTTTAGTTCAGTTAAAAACAAAGAGCTCCTAGTGATCTAAGAATGCTGGGGAAATATTTGGAATACTGTACTAGCTAGTAGAGCTGTCATCGGGCCGGAAATCCACGGCCCTACCCTACCCGAGCCCTAAGTTTAATTACCCAAACCCGAGGGAGCCCGCTGATTTCCTAGAAATCACCGCCCGACCCGACCCTACCCGATTAAAAAAAACAACAACAACAACAAAAAAAAAAAAAACACTACGTTTATTTATTAAGCTTTTACTGCGTTCTCCCACTCAGCAAAAGAACTTGATGTTGTTCTTCTTTGTTTTGATGGAGGAGAGCAGCGCGCTCACACCTCCTCCTCCTCCAGGAGGAGGAGGAGGTGTGAGCGCGCTGCTCGCAGTGACTTGATGTTGAAGCTCAGGAATGTCAGGAATGCGGCAACTTGTTCCGCCGCAGATGAGAGCAGTGTGCGAACGTGAGCGTGCACCTGACGCACGTCAGCTGGTGACATAATTTTGAGCTTGTTAAAGTTAGGCCACAGAAATAATGCAACTCTCTGCAAGTCGTGGATAATAATTTTGCGCTCCAGCACTTCTGCATGTCTGCGGCGCAGAAACACCTGCTGCGGAGAGTCTGTGTGAGGACGACTGGCAGTGTTGCTTCAGTTTCTCATTCCAGAGACAAACCAGGTTGGTGGGATATTTGTCACCCTCCAGTTCTCTCTGTGCACGGTAAAATGGTTCGAGAAATGTCACTAAAAAGTCCAGCATGTCGGGGGAGACGCTGTCAGGCGCGCGCCGCGCGCCTGCTCTCTGGCTGAGTTGCCAATTTAGTGGCTGCGCGCTGCGGTTTTCACCATCTAAATTCACTCTATTAATTATTTCCTCATCAATAAACTTACTGCCTTATATTCTTTACAAGCAGATTAAAACAATTTTATATTGTGTGCATTTTTATTTAGTTTTGTTTGTGCTGTATGATTAAAAAAACCACATCAAAGCCCGAGCCCGACCCGCGGCCCGCCAATCAAACCAAAAATATGGCCCGAGCCCGACCCGAAGTCGGGTAGGGCTCGGGTAGGGTCGGGCTCGGGCAAAGAAACGACACCTCTACTAGCTAGCCCTTAATCAAAGGCTCTTGTTAATAGTATGCTAATAAATACAATCATGATCAAGATAGTCATTTACAGTAGTTTGTAATAAAATAGTTATTGGTGTAATAAAAACAGATTCTAGATTCTCGATGAGTGTGACACCCAAAACATGAATAAAACGTTTTAAAAAAGACAAAAGTGCTGTCTGACTACCAAAGAAATCATAGCCACGTTAATAACGTTTTTAAAAAGATAAACCGTTTGTAAATCCGTCAAGATTACAGCGAGTTAAGAGTATTTTTGTTTGTGTAAACCCCTCACCTCCATTCAGTTTCAACAGCTGCAGCTAATGTTGCTGTCTGTCGCAAGATGGCTGCCACGTGACGACGCCGGAGACTCCGCCTCAGCTTATCTAGTGTTTATTATATCTATGGAGCAGGAGACCTCATTGTTTGGGACAGGCTGACCGGAGCAGAGGGGCTAATATGCTAACAGACCTTACTGTAAAACTCTGGACCGCACGCAGAGACCTTATTGTTTGGAGCGGAGGTTTACGAGGCAGAGAGGCTACAGCTGAGCAACGAGCTAACATGCTAGCAACGAGCTAACATGCTAACAGACGTTGCTGTAAATGCTGTGGACTGCGTGAAGCTGCAGGACCAGCTCCCAGTAAGAAATTAACTCTTTTTTTTCCTTCATTATGGCTCAGAATGTTTGTGTTTTTTGATAATTATGTAGGGTAATGTGTTAGGATAGGCTAAGTGCTTGGTAAAAATACAGTACTGTACGTATGAGGTGCCGTTTGGACGTATTTTCCGACTTACACGGATTTTCGAGTTACGAACGGGCGTAGGAACGGAACTCGTTCTTAAGTCGGGGACCCCCTGTAGTTTGAGTGTGAGACCAAATAATCCCCTGTGATTAAAAAATTTAATTTCCGACTAATGGGGAGTACATTTATTTCTATTACTATAAATCTGATCTATTTTTAAATAAGTCTTAAGACAGCGAAGCTTTAATTGCATCAATATTTTCTCTTTATTGCAGTGAGTTGACCCATCCAGTGGTCCTTCAAGATAAAATCTCTCCTGATACATCAACAGGAAAAAGTCAGTTAAACAGCAGTTATTGTATTTATTTGTCTTGTCCTAATTAGAGTCTGCATTTAAAGAGGATGGATGGATGGATGGATGGATGGATGGATGGATGGATTTTCTCCATCCCTTTTTGTTTTTCAGTGAGAGGAGTGGAGTGAGGCTTCATGTTTTTGTAAAGGTAATAATGCAGACCAAAAAGAAACAGCTTCACCTGGCAGAAAACAAAATAGCTGCCCGTAAAGAGGAATTCATTACAGAAGAGGTGGCTTTGTGGTGCGTTTGTGTTTTTGTTTGCACAAATAAGCACCACAAACAAACAAACATTCAGATGGATTAAGAGAGGATGCATGGCCCTAAAATTGCAGGAAGGAAGTAAATGGATTCCCATAGAGAGACCAAAGTGAATTACACCGTTCTCATCTGCACCTTATGAACTCAGAGCATGTCCCTCCCTTTCTGTCTCCGTCCCCTCCGGTGTTTCTGCTCTCTGCTGTTGGTAATTCAGTTTGCGGCTCCACTGCCACCTTCTTCAGCGTCTTTCTCGCCCGTCGGTCGCTCTACTTCATCTTCACAGCCTTCCCGGCGAGAGCACATCATCATCGGAAGCATTATCGTGTTGGTTTATGGCTGCTTCAGGAGGCAGAACAAAATGCGGGTCATGAGCAAACAGAATCAGGGAGGCAGAGGATGAAGGATGGCACATTATTTATAAAAAAAAAAAAAAAAAGTGGAGGATTAAAACCTGACACTTAAGACTGCCCTCCCTAAAACAACCCTACAGGTCATTTATTCATGTACGAGAAGCAAAACCTTAACAATAAACTATAACTTTATTACACTTTAAATACACAGAATTAACTTCTTTTTTTTGTTGCTCTAGATTCCCGAGTGCAAAACTTTTTTGCATAAAATTGAACAGAATCATAACAGCATGCTATACCACGTTTATGATTTAATCTACTGTAGTGACAAAAATAGGCAGGTTTGGTGTTTTTTTGTTTATTTAAAAATTTTTTTTTTATAAAAATGTTTTTTAGACCTCATCATTTGCCTCAGATGTTTTTCGTAAAAGCTCCCAGAGGTCAAAAATCTGAAAGTTATGCACCATAACTCATGTTCCCTGAAGGAAGGGAACGAGGTGCAACATATGCTATGGGAATTGCGCCCCCGTGCGATTATCTGAAGGAATACATTCCCGCCTTTACGGCAGGGACGTCAGCGTTGCGCCAGAGGCCCCGCCCTCTGGGTACTTAAGCCGCTGACGCCCATTCATCATTCTCCAAAATGCACTTCACCGAGCTTTCAGCATTGAAAGGGCCAGATATGTTGCACCTCGTTCCCTTCCTTCAGGGAACATGAGTTATGGTGCATAACTTTCAGTTCCCTTTCAGTCATGTCTCTCGGTGCAACATATTGAAGTAAACATGAGGGTAACCACCATATTGTGACTTTAAACACGTACGGTGCCACCCAGATGTAAAGGGTTAGAGGGGGTCAGTTTAATACTGACCTCCTTTTTACCTTAATTTACTTATTCAGATTGAATAGTAATTTCACGGATTCTCTTCTTTTTCAGTTTACCCAATATTTCTGTGATCTTTATGATGGACAAATAAACAGAGCCATTAAGTGACAAAGACGTTAACTTAGTTTGATATGTCAAAAAGACACTATCATTTATTTAAAATAAATCAACTAAATTAACACCATTACACTTGATTGACATGATTTCACTTTCTTTCAATTTAAAACGTCAGCACACTTAAATTCAACACAACAGACATAAATATTGGATGTTAACATATTTAGTCTGAGGGGCATTTCAGCTTAAAATAGTTTCCAGCTTAAGATTGAGAGGGAAAGGGAAAAGGAGGAATAAGATTTTGGAGAGATTAAGTTATTTATCTCGAGTGTAACCAGAGATGACACTTTCCATCCGACTTCGGCTAAATCCCAGGTACGTTTGTAAACAGCTCTTTACCTTTTGACGATGCGTCTGATAAAGATATCACCAGCCTTCCAGGTGCACAGAGTCCTTCCGGCCCTCGTACGTCTGAACTGGTCGTTTACTTCCAACGTCTCCTCGGATCCGCGTCAGCCGTCAGAAACATGTGGCAGCTTCTGGCCGACTTCAAGACGAGATGTTTCTCAAAGAAAGTTCATTAGGAACTTTGGAGCTTTTGCTCGGGGAACTGGATGGAGGCGTCCATCAGTTCTAGCTGACAAGTTAGTCTTTGGCTCTTGACCAAGCTTGACCAGCTGCAAGGCAGAGAGCTTTCAGGTCTCCGTCCATTCAAACTCTCTGTCCATTCAAAGACTGCTTATTCCAGGAGGGAATAAACAAAGTTTTTTAGCTCTGTTCCTTAAAAGTGGACCCATAACAACATGTTATCAGTCCCAGCTGGATGACGAGTCCTTAGCGCGTGACTTGTGGTCATTCAGCTCTTTGGAAGTTCACATCATCTTTCGAAACTCCCAGAAACTCTGGAGCGTTCTCGCACAGTTTAGAACTTAAAGCAGGAACACAGAGAGGAGTTCACTTGCCTTATCAAACCCAAGGTTACAAGCAGAGCAGAGGGAAATTGTTTAGGAAAAGGCAGAGCAGCTGGAGCCTTGTTCATGAAAACAACGGATAAAACTGTCTTCTTATTTCTAAACAAAACAGTCGGGTCTCTGTGACCCGCAATTTCACCTTTAACACAGCAGTGAACACCAGTTTAACTCTTAAAGAATAACACAGCTTAAAAGCACACATCATGAAAATGACAAAGTTATTCTTTTGATCACATCAGCCTAAAATCAAAGATAGAAATAGTCTCTTATTGGTGACTATGTTATCAGATTATAGCTAAATGAATGATTTTGTAGTAAATGTCTTGCTTTACTGAGAGGTCAGTAAAGGTCATCACTGGACAGCTCAAAAGTACCCAGGTGTCTTAAAAGTGGACAAGGTCATGTCCACTACACACACCTTTCATTAATCTTATTATGATTGGATACGCTCCAGGTGTCCTGTGTCCCCAGCCTTTGTGACAGGCCGAAATAGCTGAACTTTAATCGTTGAATAAGAACGACCTTTTTCCAGTAGGTCCTGAATAAAGGTCAGGAGCTGAGCCAAGTCGCATGCATAAGAAATAATATTTATTTCTGAGCACCATGCTTAAAAAATACGCCACTTCTGTGCGTATAGAAACTGTGTTGATACAGCACGGGCGTTTTGTATGGGTTTTACCACATTTTCCGGTAGGCCTGACGCCATCAGCTTGTTCTTTTCTGCCAACAAGCTGAAATTTTTGACAGATCCTGGCCTAAGCGGCAGGACTGCCCCTTCTGGTGACATAGTTTGGCCCTGAAGAAGAGCAGTTGGTGCATCCTGTTCTACTCCAAGGGCCCTGGAGGTTGTGAACCCCTGGGGGTAAACCAAGCTAGGAAGAGGGCTTCCTTGCTGATGTGCTACCAGGCTGCTCTGCTCGAAGGTAATCGAGGGCAGATGCAACCTGTCATCAGTATTAGGCAGAGTTGGAGCAGAAAGTCTATTTTCCCCCTCCAAGTTTGGGGTCATGAGACTGGGAGACTGCGAGTTTTGTAAACGAGCAGACCTCCTGACTCCAATCCGGTTTTTTGGAATGGTCCAGTTTACTGGTCCTTGGCTTTAACAGAGCGTCGGAACCAGGCAAACCGACCGTGGTTTGTGTCACCCGTTGGGAGAATTTTGTTTGAAAGCAGAGCTGGATCAGCACAGAGAGGAAGGTCACGTGCTGTCTGATTACTGCTTGGACATTGTGTGTCCCTCATTAATAATAAAGGGGCAGCTGTAACGTGAGAACGTGGAGACGCTCTTTTAGTTTGGCAGACTTTAGATTATTTGGTGATAAAGAGCCCAGTCCCCTTCGAACAACAGAAAGGGAGATCTGATTCGGCTCTGATTTGTTTATATGCACAGCAGCTTGAACACAATTGCTGCTGTGAAGTTGTGAAGCTTGTGGCTGCCTGTGGGCATCTGATGTAGCCCCCGCGTCGTTAGATTCTGTCGGCATGCCTCCCTGAGGTGCGGACATGTCACTTGTTCGTCTGGTTAGTGTATTTGCTGCCCCGTTATTCACAATGGAGCGAGGGCTTGAGCATGTGACCCTCCTCACCTGTCTCCATGAGGGGTATGGGAGGTGCTTGCAGACGCCTCTGTGTCTGCTTACTGCAGATGAATCAGAGGCACCCTGCTAGGGTTTATTGATTAGTCTAATATCCCATGGGCCGTGAAGGAGGGGGGGAAATGGCCCCCTCCCTTTATGATGGCTGGCAGACCAAAGGGACCTGTTCTGCTGAAGTTATTTGTGTGTTGTTGTTTTTTTTTGTGTGTTTTTTTTAGAGTCAATAAAACAGAGAGGGGCTGATTTATGAGCTTTATTCGTGCTTATGTGCAATGACGTATATGATTCTGTCACTGACAGCAGAGAGAGCATGATTAGTGCATGCAATAGATTTACCAGCTTTTTGTACCATGTTACAAGTAAAGTCTGGACATGAAAGGATCATTCCTAGTACCACGTGGGCGGGTGACCGTGTAATGTGGGAACGTGGACCTGGTTCATCAGGCACATTTTTGTCTGGTGTCCCGGTTCGTCGAGGAGGCCCTGTGTTTGGCCGCCTGGCGGGGAACAAACC
>JBBPBX010017641.1:12892-46577 GCA_038048925.1 Garcialebias charrua | reverse complement strand
ACCTGCAGTAACCCAGTAAAGTGAGTATTAGAATGTGAATTTGATTTAATGGCAACAAGGATGTAAAATATCAGAGCTGAATTGTCTTTACATGTAAACAAGGGTGTTTGCACAGCCTCTAGTATAGCACCGCAGTTCAATATGCAAACTACTAGTTTTCTACTTGTAGGTGAAATAGGAGATAAAGCTAAATTTTTGTACATTTGCTGGTCTTTTTTATTGCACCCGCTCCTAATAAGGCCTGTTTAGATTGCTGGAATGGTTCAAGATGAGAGAAGTCTTTAACAGTCAAAACTGCAAGTTGAAACTGAAACTCACAACTCGACAACGTGACAAACTATGACATCAAGTTCAAACTAAAATTTAAATAAGTTGTCATACAGCCTTGATGGTACTTTCACAGGTGTTGGACAACTTTTTTTTCCTTTTACATCTGTCAGTTATATCTCATCATGACCCACTGTGCACATTTTAATGCGACTATTAGAAAGTAATTATCAGCTGTACATCTACAACTGATTAACTTTTAGAGTCACCCCATTAAAGATTCAGCTGACCTTAAAAACACAAAAGCAACACCTCAGCCACCTTTACAAAAAATGACCCTAAATTTTGTGTGTGTGTAGCTGATACTAAAGGCCCCGGCAGAGCTCTGCGTAAGGCAGTACGCCGCTGTACGCCGTACGCACGCAGAGGCACAAGCGTAGCCCCGCAGGGCACGAACGCGCAAAGCTCAAATTTTACAACCGCATACGCGAGGCACGTCGTCTCACAATAAACTGCCCGGCGCCGGACTGTTTTGTATGAGACACAAATGTATTAAATTCCCCTTCTTCATCCCTGATCTGGACTTTTCTTTTGTTTTTTTTGCCAAAAGTCAAGTGATCGCTTCCTCCTCCGACTCTATGACTGAAATGATGAGAAATGAATGAATTTGTCACGAGCTAATTCAACTCGGGTCCTACGTGGCTGCACGAGGTTCTGTGGATTTCCTGGTGGGCTGTGGGCTGCAGGACCAGCGCTCCCTGTTTTTATTTTTTAGAACTTTTTATTAACATATAAAGTTTAGAACACCGCTGCGGCTGCAGCCTGAGCCAGCTCGTGCCTTTTTCCCCCCCACTCGACCTGTCAATCAATTCAGTAGGCGTGTCAGCAAATGACCAATCAGCGACCTCAGTTTGTCCCGTAGGTAAATGCTCTGCGCGCAGCTGCTCAAATTACGACAAGAATTTGGAGCGAAAACGCGAGCATTTAACACGAGAACGAACGCAGAGCTGTGCCAGTGAACGCGTGCGCACAGAACACGAGCGTAGAGCGGCGTACAGGCCGTACGCAGAGCTCTGCCTGGGCCTTAACCCTAACGCAAAGTTTGAGCAATAACTACAAGTTGTTTGTTGTTAATCCAATTCAAGATGGCCACCATAGCCATCTGCCCCAAGAAGAACAGAACAACACTATTAACAGTACCATGCTGCTAAAAGAATCCCACTGCTAACAGAACCACACTGCTAACCATGCTGCTGCTAACAGGACTATGTTGCTAAGAGAACCTCACTGCCAACAGAACCACTCTGCTAGTAGGACCATGCTGCTAAAAGAACCCCACTGCTAACAGAACCGCACTGCTAACAGTACCATGGTGCTAATCGAACCTCACTGCTGCTAATAGGGCTGTGCTGCTAACAGAACTGCATTGCTAACAGTAGCATGGTGCTAACTGGCCCATGTTGCTAAGAGAACCTCACTGCCAACAGAACCACTCTGCTAATAGGATTATGCTGCTGACAGAACCACACTGCTAACAGTACCATGCTGCTAACAGTACCATGCTGCTAACTGGCCCATGTTGCTAATAGAACCTCACTGCTGCTAATAGGACTGTGCTGCTAACAGAACCACTCTGCTAATAGGATTATGCTGCTGACAGAACCACACTGCTAACAGTACCATGCTGCTAACTGGCCCATGTTGCTAAGAGAACCTCACTGCCAACAGAACCACTCTACTAATAGGATTATGCTGCTGACAGAACCACACTGCTAACAGTACCATGCTGTTAACAGGACCATGTTGCTAATAGAACCTCACTGCTGCTAATAGGACTGTGCTGCTAACAGAACCACTCTGCTAATAGGATTATGCTGCTGACAGAACCACACTGCTAACAGTACCATGCTGCTAACAGGACCATGTTGCTAACTGGCCCATGTTGCTAAGAGAACCTCACTGCCAACAGAACCACTCTGCTAATAGGATTATGCTGCTGACAGAACCACACTGCTAACAGTACCATGCTGCTAACAGGACCATGTTGCTAACTGGCCCATGTTGCTAAGAGAACCTCACTGCCAACAGAACCACTCTACTAATAGGATTATGCTGCTGACAGAACCACACTGCTAACAGTACCATGCTGTTAACAGGACCATGTTGCTAATAGAACCTCACTGCTGCTAATAGGACTGTGCTGCTAACAGAACCACTCTGCTAATAGGATTATGCTGCTGACAGAACCACACTGCTAACAGTACCATGCTGCTAACAGGACCATGTTGCTAACTGGCCCATGTTGCTAAGAGAACCTCACTGCCAACAGAACCACTCTGCTAATAGGATTATGCTGCTGACAGAACCACACTGCTAACAGTACCATGCTGTTAACAGGACCATGTTGCTAATAGCACCTCACTGCTGCTAATAGGACTGTGCTGCTAACTGAACCACACTGCTAACCATGCTGCTGCTAACAGGACTACAGTATGTTGCTAAGAGAACCTCACTGCCAACAGAACCACTCTGCTAATAGAACCATGCTGCTAACAGGACCACACTGCTAACAGAACCACACTGCTAACAGAACCGCACTGCTAACTGAACCATGGTGCTAACTGGCCCACGTTGCTTAGAGAACCTCACTGCCAACAGAACCACTCTGCTAATAGGATTACGCTGCTAACAGGACCATGCTGCTAACAGGACCATGTTGCTAAGAGAACCTCACTGCCAACAGAACCACTCTGCTAATAGGATTACGCTGCTAACAGGACCATGCTGCTAACAGGACCATGTTGCTAAGAGAACCTCACTGCCAACAGAACCCCTCTGCTAATAGGATTACACTGCTAACAGGACCATGCTGTTAACACGACCATGTTGCTAAGAGAACCTCATTGCTGCTAATAAGACTATGCTAACAGGACCACACCGCTAACAGCACCATGCTGCAGTATCATGCTGCTAAAATATCATCACTGCTAAATAGGACCGTGCTGCTAACGAAACCACACTGCTAACAGAACCATGGTGCTAACTGGCCCACATTGCTAAGAGAACCTCACTGCCAACAGAACCACTCTGCTAATAGGACCATGCTACTGTAGATGTATTTCTTTTTCACTTTTGGCACATTGTTTTTGTATTTTTGTTGCATGCTTTGCTTTGGCATTTTTTCTTTTGGCGTGTCGAGACAGTTCTTCTCGTCCTGAACATTTCATTGCATTGCTGACCTTGTGTTGATCTGCTTATGACAACAAACCTAAACCTCTGAGCATGACATTTTGCAATATTGCATGCGATTGTGCAAAATGCTTCTTTTAAAACCAATATGGCTTCAACATAAGACGCTCTGAACTTTATGAAAAGTGGCATGTGAAATGCATTCCCTCAAGGAATGCCAGGTAAAAATTATTTCTGATAGTCATTTTCTTCACTGTATTTAGGGATGTTGACACTTTTCTTGCACTAAGTACTGTACATCTAAAGCTGTGCTTTATTGAGTATTTACTTCGTTGTGCTGACAGAACAGGAAGATGTTGAGCAGAGGGTGTGTGACAGGTAAACAATGGGACAAAACAGACCGCCAGAGCAACAGAGGGCCGTGTGTTCGGCTACCAGACGTCCTTATATACAAATTATTTTGCTTAAAGCAACCTAACAAGGAAACGACTAAAGCCTGGTTTATACTTCTTGTCTCATGTCTTTTACCCCCCGTTGAGTGAAAAAAAGTTGCGCAACTTCCGTCTGCACTCCCGCTGCGATCCCCCGGTGACAGCCGTCTTGTACATGGCCCCCAAGCAGAACTCCGAGACGCGGACGATGCGGCTCGCAGCGTGTGATTGGTTCAAAGTTTGTGGGCGTTTTTTGTTTGGATGTCCATATATGGTGTATGACACCGCTACACGCTACCTGCTACTCTTTTAGAAGCCAGTTTTTGTTTTTGCTTTGACCGTTATACCTGTCTTTGCAGTGGCTGGACACATACATTAAACACCGGGGGACGACTACAAACATTACAACAGCCGACATAAGAAAAAATGGACCTTGAAATAGCAACAAGCCTCGGTGGCTCACTGGAAACGCGTAGGGTTTCCGCTCCAAAGCTTTTCTCGACTCGGGTTCGAATCTCACCTGGTTGAAGTTATTTTACGTTTGTCTTTTATTGGATAAAAAAAAAGGAGTTAATATGCCTGTGGTTAACACAAAATCCTTTTTTTTTAATCCAATAAAAGACAAACGTAAAATAAGTTCTACCAGGTGAGATTCGAACCCGAGTCGAGAAAAGCTTTGGAGCAGAAACCCTACGCGTTTCCAGTGAGCCACCGAGGCTTGTTGCTATTTTGAGGTCAACGTTTCCTTTAAACAATCCGCCCCTCATAAAATCCTGGCTACGCCCATGATAACGGACTCACAAATCGAGGTAATGGAGCCTATCATTATATTAAATCCGTTTGTCCTGATAAAACATGCAGTGGGAGTGCGCGTGACGTATGCAGTGGGAGGGAAGAGGGAGGGATTATCCCCACGTCTTTTAGAAGTATAAACACTCAATGCGGTCGGTGACACACACGCAATTACGTCATCGCTGGGTTCACTCAACGGGGGGTAAAAGACGTGAGACAAGAAGTATAAACCAGGCTTCACTGTTGAAATGTAGAACGTGACTCTTTATCCAAGCAAGAGTGGCACCGATCAGCAGTTTAAAATGTGCTATCTGTCTTATCACAGAACAGCGCACTTTGACCTGAAGCAAATAAAAGGCAGCGTCTACTGAACTCCACAGCAGTTGAGTGGCTGTGGTTTTGAGTTGGTTGCGAAAGCTGATCCATGTGGCAGAAACTTTGGGGATTGCGCAACACAACCTAAACCTGGTTTCTCACAAGTTGGCTGAATGGAAAACCTGGAGGCTTTGTATTTGCCTGCTGTTCTGTGAAAAACCTGTCCAGTCAATATACGTACATTGATTGTACTGAATAGTTTAATGGTTGAGTTTTGGTTACCGGTACTTGTATTCTTGTAATGTAAATGTATACCGGTAGTTAGGAAGCAGACTATTAAAGAAAATAGAAGAAGTTGTGATTTCTCTATACTGAAGTGATCCTAACTGCCATAATTGCGTTAAAAAGCCCCATTGTTGTGAATTTTATACTCTGTTAAAAATTGAAAATAGTTCAACATTAGATGAACGAAGCAAGAAAAAGAATAAAAGCTTTTCTTTCTAATTTCCAGTCAACAAAATTAAGTAATCTTACATTTTTTTTCCTCATTTTGTCCGTTTCATATCAGCCGATGCTCAGTAAGTTTCAGCTCTGTAAGAGTTTGTACAGTTCTGTTAGTAGTTTGCTTGAGTAGTCACCCACGCAGCCCCTGTGTGATTTACGGTAGGAGGGACATCCCCGGGAGGATGTAGTCTGCTGTCGTTCAGGGTCCGTGACATGCTGCTAATCAAACATGGGTGGCAGCCCTGAATTTGTGCTTTGAATGGGAACGCCTTCAGAAGTGTTGCGTTTTCAACTGTGTGCTCCATCTTTAAGTGTACAGTACATCCTCGTTCTTGCTACTGAAAGACAGACAATAACGTTTTTGCCTGTGTATGTGAGAGTGCATTTGTTTGTGTGTCACCAAAATATCTCGTGAACTTCTGGAGGAATGTTAATGAAACTTTCACTAAAAATTAATTGTATGTACTTTTGGGGCCGACTCAATTAAAGATGGCTGCTACAGCCAATTAACCTTTAATAGATGTGCTAAATTACGGTTCAGTTGGAGCCAGTGGTGCAGTCTACGTGACAAGCAGGTATACGGAGTATACTCACTAGAAAGAGTAAGAATTTCAGTATACCCACTTAAAGGTGCCCAATGACACGTGGCACTTGTCATTGATACGTTAAACGGCAGTTAAATGCTTCTGTAACAAGCTATCAGTATGCAGCATTTGTTTATTATCCTTTGTACTTACTACCGGATTTTCCGGTGTACAGGTCGCACCTTTTTTATGGTTTTTTCAAGGCCTGCGACCTATACTCAGGTGCGACCTATATGGCTTGTTATCACTTTCGGTGAAACAAATTTTTAAATCCAGCTCATTTCACAATTACGTTCATTTATTAAGGAAAAGTTCAGCTCAGACATATATTTGCTATAATTTTTATCAAACAAATAATTGTTTTTAAGTGTTAATCTTCTTAAAAGCCTTGCTGTGCGCTCCTGTGGCAGACATTTGCAGCAGAGCTAAACGTAGGTGCAACCTATACACCAGTGCGACCTATCTAGGGATTTTTCCAATCTATTGGTGATAATTGGACAATGCGACCTATACATAGGTGCGACCTATACACCAGAAAATTCTGTAAGCATAAAATGAAATAATAAAAGTGTAATACTGTCCTGAGTTTTTGCATAGTAGTTTTTGCATAGTAGTAGTAAGAAAGTATGAAAAGTTACACCAACACTAGAACATTAAAAATTTAATAAACATAATCATAAAATGAAATAATACAAAGTGCAATACTGTAATTTGTAATTTAATTTTTAATTTTTTTTAATTTGTTAAGTTGTATAAGTTCGCTCCACGGCTGTTCAGGAGGCAGATTAGGGAATTTAGGAAATACGGATTTTGCACAAGCTCTTATCTGGAAATATCTAAACAAATGAGAGGGTGGGAGATGAAATTTAGAAGCTAGATCAGTGAAAGAGCAAAACAACCCTTCTCTAAATAAATCTTTGAAACATTTTAGTCCTTTATTCTGCCATAAGGAGAATGTTGGATCAGTAAGAGCAGGTTTAAACATTGTTGTTGTTTTTTTTTAAATTGGGGTCAGGACTATGGGGTCTGTAAATTTAAACTGTTTCCTAAACTGAAACCATATCCAAAATGTATCTACAACTATGGGGTTGTTAGTTTGGCCAGAGGGGTTCACAGAAGTTGGACCTGTAAGCAAAGCTGAAAGTGAAGCTGAGGGACATGAATATATTTCTAATTGACACCAGGTTATATCAACCGGATTAGACCAGAAAGCAATTTTGTTTATATTAGCTGCCCAGTAATAGAATCAAAAATTTGGTAAGCAAAGACCACCATAAAACTTTCAGTTCTGAAGTATTTTTTGTCTTACTCTGGATGTTTTGCCATTCCACAAAAAATTACAAATAGCTGAATCTAAAGAGTTAAAAAAACTTCTTGGTAAAAATACAGGTAGACATATAAAAAGAAACAAAAATTTTGGCAGGATGTTCATTTTAACAGTACTTATTCTCCCAATCAAAGAGAGTGGGAGGGATTCCCATTTTTGAAAGTCTTTTTTAATGTCCACCAAAAGTGAAAGAAAATTTTTAGAGAACAGAGACTTAAAAGATCTGGTTATGTTGACCCCAAGATATCGAAAACCCGAAGGGTATAGCTTAAAAGGGACATCTGATTGGGAGAGTTTTAGGGCCACATGGTTAACAGGATAGCATTCACTCTTGATGACTCTAACTTTATACTCTGAGAACTAGGCAAATCTGTGAAACATTTTCACAATTACGGGACAAGTTCTTATTGGATCAGTAACATATAGAAGCAAATCATCTGATATAACAACAATCTTAATTCTGTATGGCTCCTGATGATTCCATTAACACTTGGAGAGGATCTCAAAGAACTACTCAAAGGCTCTATTGCAAGTGCAAACAAAAGGGGCGATAGGAGGCAACCCTGTCTGCATCCTCTATTTAAAAGAAAATATCCGGATTGATTATTATTGGTAATGATACTGGCATGGGGCAAAGTGTAAAGAAGGCGTATCCACGATATAAAGTTTTTACCAAATCCAAATTTTTCCAAAACGACAAACAGGTAACTCCATTCAACCCGATTGAATGCCTTCTCAGTGTCAATTGTTATGACAACCTCAGGCGCTAATGAAGTCTCCCTCGAATAAATAACATTTAACAAGGTGCGAACATTGTAATAAAGTTGACACCACTTTATCAAGCCAGTTTGCTCCCTGAAGATAATTGTTGGGAGAACTCGTTCAAGTCTCTGAGCCAAGGCCTTTGCAAGAATCTTTGTGTCAACATTCATTAAAGATATTGGCCGGTAGGAGGTACAGAGATCAGGATCCTTGTCCTTCTTTTAGAGAACGCTGATAGAAGCTTGCCTTAGCGGAGGGGGAAGTGAGCCGAGTGATAGAGACTCAACATAGACAGAGTAAAGCAATGGAATCCGTTTAGCTTTAAATGCTTTAAAAAACTCAGATAGGAATCCATCGGGTCCCGGAGCTTTATTATTTTGCATATTTTGTAAAGTAGTATTTAACTCCTGGATAGTCAGACCAGATTCTAAATCAGAGGTGCTCACACTTTTTCAGCATGCGAGCTACTTATAAAAAACCAAGTCAAAAAGATCTAACCAATACAAAAATGCAAAACATATAATTATCTTCAAATGTATTAAGGATTCTTTTCATGTACAATGTACCTATGTAGATGTACCTTGCATAACTGAATAAGCCAATATTGCACAACATACGTAATAAATCAGGGGTCACCAACGTGGTACCCACGGGCACCTGGTCACCCGTAGGGACCAAATGGAGTGATGGTGACAGCAATATAGATTTTTTTAATTTTATTTAAAAAAAGATGGTAGAAACTGATCCCCGCCCTCGTCTTTATAAGAATCTGGTCTTTTACTTTAATAAATGTTTAAAAAAATTATTAGATATTTTTTTTACTTTATAATGTCATCTCTAAAAAAACCTCCAGCAAATCTAAAGTGGTCCACAGGCACCAGTTGATAACCACAGTTGTAGCAGGTTGTTATGGCTCCGGACACGTTTAATTTAGTGAACAAAGGCATAAAAATATCTCTTTTGGTACGGAGAGATTTACAGCGGTGTATTTTACAGACTGTCCCTGAACGCAGCGCGAAAGTGTGTTATGCAAACGCTCGCGCTGCGGGGCAGGGAAACGTGCAGAGAACGGAGAGTAGTCAAGGAGGTTATTCTGTATGAAAAGTGTCTCGTATGATTTTAATAATAAAGCCACGTCAACTCCCAACCAGTATGTTTAAGCGTGCAGAGAAACAACACAACGTCACTCACCCGGAAGATGGTGGCGGTGTTTCGCTTTTGAAATTGCTAATGTCCGAACAGGGATTTTAGTTCCTCAACCTTTCTCTTTCTCAGCTGACTTTTCGGTGGGAAGTCAGTGTCATATTTTCCATGAACAGTCCGAAATCTGATTGTTTTCACTTTGTATGTTTCACTGCGTTCCACGTTTGCGCCATTGTATTTTAGAAACTGCATGCGCAATGACCTAAAGCTCTCATCTGATTGGTTGCCGTGTATGTCAATCAAGTGACGATAGCCTAAAACTCAAGATTCAGTTGTCATCTGATTGGTTGCCCTGTATGTCAATCAAGTAACGGGATGTTTGATTGGCTGACAATTTTTTAATGTCACGCTACGGGGAAAAATAATAATAATAATAATGTCACGCTGCGTTCGACCAGTAATGCCTCCGCGATCGACCGGTCGATTGCGACCGACGTAATGAGCAGGTCTGTTCTAAATGATCAATCAATTCTGAGTGTAAAGAAGGAAACTGAAGCTCATCCAGGAACTTATGCATAACAGTCAGATCTGTTGGAAGTTCAGATTTATACAGAGACTCATAAAATGATGAAAAAAACAAATTAATAGTTTGCATGTCCTCCTGCTGGACCCCCGAGCTGTCTGTAATACGACACATTGAACGTGAAGCTGCTTGACGTTGCAATTGATGAGCTAATAATCTGCTTGGCTTGTCTCCATGTTCGTAATACCTAGCACGAGAATGAAGCATAAGGCGCTCCGCCTCATTAGTTGTAATAAGATCCAGCTCAGTTTGTAAGATCAAACGACGCTTTGAAAGATTATCAGACGGAGCAACTGCAAGCTGTTGATCAACCCATTCCAACTCAGATGTAAGCTTCTGAATCTTTGACATCTTCAATTTCCTCACATGAGCAGAATATGAAATTATCTGACCACGTAAATATGCCTTCAAGACGTATTTGGGCGTTAAGACGTCAGACGAGAACAGATCAGACGGGAGGCCAGGACACCATCCATCAAGCCGGGGCCGGTCAGGCAGGCAGTTGAGAGGTCGTCCATCAGGCCCTTCAGACGGAAACAAGACAGGATCAGACGGGAGGCCTGGACACATCCATCAAGCTGGGGCCGGTCAGGCAGGTGGTTGAAAGGTCGTCCATCAGGCCCTTCAGACGGAAACAAGACTGGAACGAGAGTTTCAGGTAGGTCCGTGTCCTCTGGAGCCGGAGGCAGGGTAGCGCCCTCTGGTTGCGAGAACTCTGGACAGCAGTAGATGTGGGTGGCACCCTCCGGGACCCACCAAGAACAGGTAACGTGAGGGGCTCTCTCCTGAGACCCCTCTGGACAGGAAACGTGAGTCGTGCAGACCTCAGCCGGAGGCAAGGCAGCGCCCTCTGGCTGCGGGAACTCTGGATAGCAGTAGATGTGGGTGGCACCCTCCAGGGCCCACCCAGAACAGGTAACGTGAGGGGCTCTCTCCTGAGACCCCTCTGGACAGGAAACGTGAGTCGTGCAGACCTCAAATGTTACGAGTAGGTCCTCCATTGACGTGGAGGCGTCAGTAGTGAGAGGACCCTCCATCGATGTGGAGGCGTCAGCGGTGAGTGGACCCTCCATCGACGTGGAGGTGTCAACGGTGAGTGGATCCTCCGTATGCGATGCTAGTGACGCAGCGTTCTCTGTGGACGATACGGAGACAGGACCCTCTGTAGGCGATGCTGGTGACGCGGCACCCTCTGTAGGCAATACTGGAGATGTAGCA
Source organism: Garcialebias charrua (assembly GCA_038048925.1). NCBI lineage: Eukaryota > Metazoa > Chordata > Actinopteri > Cyprinodontiformes > Rivulidae > Garcialebias > Garcialebias charrua. The sequence continues at coordinate 35,462 of JBBPBX010017641.1, read as the reverse complement.
CCCTCTGTAGGCGATACAGAAGATGCAATGCCCTCTGTAGGCGATACTGGAGACGTAGCACCCTCTGTAGGCAATACTGGAGACGCAACACCCTCTGTAGGCAATACTGGAGACGCAACACCCTCTGTAGGCAATACTGGAGACGCAACGCCCTCTGTAGGCGATACTGGAGACGTAGCACCCTCTGTAGGTGATACTGGAGACGTAGCGCCCTCTGTAGGCGATGCTGGAGGTGCAACGCCCTCTGTAGGCGATGCTGGAGACGTAGCGCCCTCTGTAGGCGGTGCTGGAGACGTAGCATCCTTAGTAGGCGATGTGGACGCAGCACCCTCTGGTGCCACAGGCAGGATAGCACCCTCTGGTGCCATAGGCAGGACAGCACCCTCTGGTGCCACAGGTAGGACAGTACCCTCTGGTGCCACAAGCAGGACAGCACCCTCTGGTGCCACAAAGCACGCAGTGTCAGCGCCCTCCATCGTAGCTTTAATCTCCTCCTGTGCCATTTTAGCCAAAATCAAAATCTGGATGAAACCTGAGTCAAGGACAGAACAGGGACTGTTAACAATAATGTATTCAATAATAGTGTATGACTTATGTTTATAATGAGGGTACGGGTTATTGACAGTAGCATAAAAGTCCTTTTATCTGCTGGAAAATGTAAGTGGCCTCCTCAGATATCTGTCCCACAGCGATCCCTATGGTCAAGGTAGGATCTGTCCACCCTTCAGTGTGTCCTGCAGGCTCTTCCTGCGTGAGTCCTGCAGGTGTAGCGACCCCTGTGGTCGATGTGTGATCAGGTTGCTCCTCCTTTTGTGAAGGAGTCTTGTGAGGATGCTTCCTCTCAGCTGTGTGGCATGCAGGAGTCTCCGTGACTCCTGCAGACGTGGTGTGAGGAACCACATACCCCCCCAATCAAAGCACGTCTCCCCAGAGACGTCATGGAGCATGGGTGTGGGCACCCCTCCCCCTTTGAAATACCCCCCGGCACTTCTGACAGCATGGGAGGATTACTGGGATGAGCAGGCTGAAACCCTGAAATGCGTGTCTTCGCCGGTCGCCGCCTCCCTCGGCGGCCTCGTGTCTCTGGAGCTGGAAACGGCAGGAGTCCTTCCGGATCTGAATCCGACTCGTCGTTGGACACATCCCACAGCGAGATGGCTCGTGCAGGAGGGAAGGAAGTGAACTGGTCGGAGCGGCTGCCCCGACGCTTCCCCTCTCGCTCTGCGACCAGCATTGGAGACGGAAGCTGTTCCGGCTCGGATCTATGGCTGCTCCAAGCGGGTTTGGTTCAAAACCCGCCAACTCGGATGACTGCAGCTTCCCTCCGAGCAGACATCTTCAGCCTCTGAGTAAGTCTAGATTACCTGTCCGCGGGACTCAAAATGGTGGGGTCATTCCTGTCACGGTATGGTGCGAGGTGGGATGAGTCCCGTGGTGCAGACAGGCAGACTTCAGAGGCAAGAGTAAAATCAAAAATACTTTAATAAGAGGAAAACAAAACAACTGACGTGGCAGTTACAAAACAATACGGACGCTCTAACTGTGGCTGAGTACTAACACTAAACATGTAAACGAGATGTACTCACGAGACCAAGGAGCTGGGGTACGACACACCAGGGAAACAGGGACAATGACCCGACAATGAGACACACATGAACGCTGACTAATATACACGGCTTAATTAACGATGAACACAAACACCTGAGACGCTGAGCTGACAGACCAACCGAGGAACAGACACAGGAGGTAAGGAGGGGATGGAGCCAATCCTTACAGGGATGGAGCTTGGGACTTTTGGGCCCCGAGTTGGCTACCATGCCTCTACACCATCTTGGCCCAACCAAGAAGAAGGCTTCATGGAAAGATATAACTACATTTTATCAGCATAATTTATGAAACTTTATCTTGTGTTTTCTATTTTGCACAGGTATCACTTGCACAATATGGAAAAAAATTGTCTTTGACAATCTATATTTAGCTTAGTGTATTGATTTTATCTAGTGAGTTTCATGGCAATCAAACTGTAAACCATTGAGAAGATGTCAAAATTAGGTTTAGCAAATTTCACTATGTAGCGTGAATTTTTTTTAGGCAGAAATGGGCATTGCCCATAGCATCTCATTTAGAACAATGTAGGAAACATGTAGATAAAGATTATAATTATGCAATTTACTATTTAGAAGTCACAAGACAATTTACAAAATTCTCAAAGATAGGGTCCCTGAAGATGGACAAATATCAGTGTTTTTGTGAACTGCATTTTTATTTATTTATATATATACAAGCCCTAATTAAATATTATCCCAGTACTTCTTTTGGGCTGCATTCTGAATTGTATTTATAGATGAAAAATGAAAATAACAAACATTTATTAAAAACAAGACAATATCAGTAGGACTTTATGCTCTGCAAGAAGTATGGAAACATTTCTGTTTCCTTGACTAAAGTGGGCTTTGACCCCTAATCAGCTGACCATAATTATTTAGCACTGTTGCTTTACAGTGAGAAAGTCATGGGTTCAGTTCCTAGCTAGGGCCTTTCTGAGTAGAGTTTGCCTGTTCGCCTTAAATATAGCTTTCTCAGGGTAGACCGGTGTTTTCCCAAAGTCCCCAAAAATGTACATTAGGATTATTGGTATGCGAGTATGTGCATGGCTGGTTATTTCTCTCTGACCCTGTGATGAAAAGGCATTCTGTTCAGAGTGTACCTCACTTCTCACCTAATGACAGCAAAAAAGTGGCACTAAATTTCAAATTCTACACAAGACCTAGTGGTAATGAAAAAACGTATACAATCCATCCATCCATTATCCATCATCTTTTACCCACTTCTTCCATTTTGGGTCGCAGTGGTCGCCACTGCCCATGTCCAGCAATCACTAAGTGAGATGTGGGGGACACCAGGTCTCCAGTCCATCACAGGGACACATAGAGACAAACAAAACAAACAACTATTCACTTTCTCACTCACACCTAGGGACAATTTAGAGTTACCAATCAGGGGTCTGCAACCTGCGGCTCTGAAGCCACATGTGTCTTTTTGGTCCCTCTGCGGCGGCTCTTTCAAGCTTTGACCAAAACAAATAAAACTAAATTTTATTGGTTGTTATAACAACTAAAAGGGCTAATTTTAGCAGTTTTCCTGTAATTTATTTTGCAAATATATGAATACTAGAAATATTACAAGGAGTAAAACATACTCGCTTTCACGGTACGCTTTACTTCTTCAAAGTAGGATACATAATTTGTCTACAGTAAAAAAAATCACATAAGAATGCATGTTTGTTGGTTTAGTTTTTAGAAACTGGGGAAAAACTATATTTTTTTCTTTTTTACAAGAATCTTGTATTTTATTTTGTCTTAGAGTGTAAAAATATCAATAAATGTTAAAAATCATTAAATATTTTTAGTTTTATAAAATCACCCCTACTGTTCAGAAAAATACCTTCCAACAAACTTAAAGTGGTCTGTGGGCCACCAGTTGAGAATCCCAGTTGTAGCAGGTATTGTGGCTCCGGACACATTTAATTTAGTGAACAAAGGGGCAGAAATGGCTCTTTTGATTGTAAAGGTTGCAGACCCTAGGTCTAACATGTATGTTGAAACCGGAGTACCTGGAGAAAACCCACGCATGCACGGAGAGAACATGCTAACTCCACCCAGAAAGGTCCCCTGGACCGGGATTTGGGGCAACCTGCTCACTGAGAGGCAACAGTTCTATCAAGTGTGCCACCATGTTAACATTTACAATAATGTAATACAGTAATTATCTAATATTACCCTGATGCATGCTCAATAATCCAGGTAGAACAATCTAAAAAAGCTAAGTCTGGTCCTCTGGACATTCAAAAAACAAAACAAAGCAAAAAAATTGTAGAAACGTTTCGTCTTCCGTCTGATAGACTTCCTCAGTCTGAGATGCTGTATTCAGCTGTCTTATAAATAGCACCCTCTCACAGTTGATCAACCAGTTGGCTGATGACAGCCGAAACCAGCTGCTCACATGATCAAGGAGGATCATCAGCCTAACAATGGATCGTTAGCACCCTGATGGTTGTTTGCTATTCACAGAGAGTCAGAGAGAGAGAGTCAGAGAGTCTTTATTGTCATTTGCACCGCATGTGGTACATGTGATGAAAACGAGATTATGTACACGGGGTCCCAGTTACATCCAACAACAAATGCAAGAGAAAAACAGTAATAACATCTAGAATTAACTAAGAGAAACATCAGAGGGCTGAGTGATACTAGCTACTAGATACTAGCTACTACTGACTGAAACTGCCGCAACATACGGAATGACCACTAGTCTGTGTCTGGGTTCCTTCTTTTCACCTGATGGCTGGCTTGAGTCCTGTTTGGGTCAGGAGTAGCCTGGTTAAAACCACACCCTGTCCTTCACTTCGCTTCAGACTAGGGTCTGGGACCTCTCCATTTTAAAACGATTCTTGCTGGAGGCGTGGGCTCTGCTGAGGAACAAAACCATTGGATATTTTGAACAGGAAAAGCATTCTGCTCCCTCCCCTCAGAGCCATGTATGGCTGCTCCCCGTGCTCTGGTGAACTTGACAACTGCTCCGCCTCCTGCAGCTTTTCTCTTGCTGCCGGCTGCCGCGCTGGAAATTCTGTGTTTATATGTTAATAAAACGTTTTAATAAAATACAATAAAACCATGGATCGCTGGTCCAGCTCACCAGAAGACCAGAACATCTGATGGGACTCGGTCAGCAACGTAAAACCCGAGTTTAATTCTCGTGACAGCCATTTCCTTGTTCATTTCAGCGGAGGGAGAGAAGGAGGAGGGCGCGAGCGATCACTTGACTTTTGGCCCAAAAAACAAAAGAAAACTCCAGATAAGGGATTAAGAAGGGGAAATTAATAAATTTGTGTCACATATAAAACAGTTCTGCATCGCTTTGCATCGCTTTGAATGAGAACATGCCGGTGCTCGCTGACTGCGCGCTGGCAGAGCCCTTTTATAGGGCTCTGCGCGCTGGGACAGGTGGGGGCGTGGGTTAGGGTCCAAAACTCCGTCCCTTCTGTTCTCTGATTGGTCCGAACAAAAATCTACCGGAGAAATGGTTGTTAATGAGAGAAGTCCCAGACTGTGCAGTGAAGGGAAATGAGAATTGAGCGGAGCTGTGCAGGAAGGCGAGGGCCAGGCTAGGTCAGGAGGGCTGTGATCAGTCTTATATCGGGGAAACTAAACAGCCACTGGCCAAAAGGATGGCCCAGCACAGAAGATCAACATCATCAGGTCAGGACTCTGCAGTCTACACTCATCTCCAGGCCAGCGGTCACTCTTTCAGGGATGAAGATGTTCACATCCTTGATAGAGAGGAACGATGGTTTGAGAGAGGAGTAAAGGAGGCCATCTTTGTGAAAAGAAACCGTCCATCATTAAACAGAGGTGGAGGCCTCCGGGTTCAACTGTCCCCCTCTTACAATGCTGTTATTGCTAGTATCACTCAGCCCTCTGTGAATAGCAAACAACCATCAGGGTGCTAACGATCCATCGTTAGGCTGATGGTCCTCTTTGATCATGTAAGCAACTGGTTTTGGCTGTCATCAGCCAACTGGTTGATTCACTGTGAGAGGGTGCTATTTATAAGAGTGAGCTGAATACAGCATCTCAGACTGAGGAAGTCTTTCAGATGAAAGACGAAACATTTCTACAATTTTTTTGCTCTGTTTTGTTTTGTTTTTTGAATGTCCGGAGGACAAGACATAACTTTTTTAGATATCTAATATTACATTTCAAAATACTGTATCAATATTATTTTTTACCAATGTTGCCAAAGTACAGTATTTTGGAGTTACACTAATGCTGTTGAAGATTCTCAGTCGTCCAGGACATGATAAAATCAAAAAAGGCGTTCAATACAGAACAACTGGACTTTATTTGTAACAGAAAACGTTTCGCTTCTCATCCGAGGAAGCTTTATCAATTCAATGAGCAGACTGTGAGAGGGAGAATTTATAAACTTTATAAACTTTATAAATATTTATAAATTCTCCCTCTCACAGTCTGCTCAATGAATTGATAAAGCTTCCTCGGATGAGAAGCGAAACGTTTTCTGTTACAAATAAAGTCCAGTTGTTCTGTATTGAATGCCTTTTTTTAGTTACACTAATAGTTCCTCACCAGCCAACTAGTGAGAAACATATTAGGAAAACAACAAAGTCCATGCTCAGTCATCCAGGTACCAAATCCAATAATTCTCAGTCGGGTCATCTGGACAGGATCTCTTTTTTTATAGAAACATTTCACCCTCTATCCAGAGGGCTTCATCAGTCAGCGGAGTTCCAGTAAACTGTTTCCCCACCAAGCAGTAAACACCTTAAGTAGACCAACCAGTTTGCTGGAGCTAAGATGGTTTCTGGGGGCTATTCTTTCCCTCGTTGACTCCTCCAAGGCAGGCAGCCACAGCCAAAGTGGTTCAAACTTACTGAGAATTATTGGATTTTGTACCTGGATCATTGAGCATGAACTATGTTGCCTTGAACAACTTTGGCTGTGGCTGCCTGAATTTATCAGTTTTTCTAGAACCTTGGCTAAAATGCAAAGTTTAGAGATTGGTCGATAGTTGTTCAGTGAGGTGGGGTCACCTTCCTTCAGCAAAGGAAGAACAAAGGCTGTTTTCCAAGCATCTGGAATGGAGTTTTGGCTTATAGACATGTTAAGATGTGGGTCACAGGGACTGTAATGATATGAGCAGCCAGCCTTAAGAAATAAGGTGGAAGTTCATCTGGACCTGAAGATTTTTCAGGATCAAGACCTTTTGACAGTTTATTTACCTCACTGACTGAGATTGGAGAAAAAGAGAAGGTGTGATTAACTGAGGATGTACTTATATGATGGTTTTGATTTGTAGAAGTTTGGTTATTAGATGAATTGGCTGATTTTCCATTAGTAACTGTGTCAAAAGAAGCAACAAAATGTTTGTTGAAACAGTTTAGGATCTCTTGCTTATTTGCCACAGGAACAGAGTTAACGAGAAGTTGTGATCGAGGTCAGATGATTGGGGGATGCAGTGACGTGCGGTGAGGTTCATGGCTGGTGAGGCACACTGACTTCATCACAGTCAGATCTTATATACATGAACCCTACAGAGTAGTTTATTCGCCATTTAATTGGAAGCAGTTAACGGGTTGTGTTTAAAATTTCATATCAGCAATCTTTACACATAAACAAACAATGATGAGTCCAGCTAACAACAAACAACAACACAAACCCACACCACACTGAACATAAGAGGATCTGCGGTGGAAGTCATCTCCAGCTACAACTACTTGGGTGTACACAATGAATGACTACATCAGCTGGAGCAACAACACTACCAGCCTGATCAACAAAGCTCATCAGAGACTCTACTTCCTCAGACGGCTGAGACGAGCTGGTCTGAGAAGCTCAGTCCTCACCTCCTTCTACAGGTGTGCAGTGGAGAGCATCCTGTGCTCCAGCATCAACGTGTGGCATGGAGGCTGCACAGCTGCAGAAAGAAAAGCTTTGCAGAGAGTGGTGAAGGCTGCACAGAAGATGTTGGAGTCAGTCTCCCCACCATCACAGACATCTACACCTCCAGATGCAGGAAGAGGGCCACCTGCATCATGAAAGACCCCACTCACCCAGCACACACTTTTTGCCCCACTCCCCTCAGGACAGAGGTTGAGGAGCATCAAGTGTAGAACCACTAGACTGAGGAACAGCTTCTACCCTGAGGCTGTTAGACTCATGAATATCTAACCAGAATAATCACTGTCAAATATCACATAATGTTGCTGCTGATCTGTTTCATGTTGCTGTGTTCATTCGTGCCCATCTGCTCATACAGACTCATGTTCGTGCTGCTGTTTGGAGTGTTTTTTCTATGATATTAGTGCTTAGTGTTTTGTTAGTTGATGTTTTTCTTAGTTCATATCTTAGATGTTATTACTGTTCTTCTTTTACATTTTATTGTTGGATATAACTGGGACCCTGTGTATTATCTCGTTTCATCATATGTACCACATGTTGTGCCAATGACAATAAAGATTCTCTGACCTCTGACTTAATACAAACTGTAGCACACAAAAAAGCACATTTAATTTGGAGAAAAAAAATATTTTAGTCTTACTTTTACTTATAAATGAAGTCCATGCGCCACTCCTTCTGAACAAAGGCGTCGATGACTTTTTGGTAGAAGTCTTCCTTCTTGGCTTTCAGTTTTAAAAGTCTCTCTGCCTCGATAATCCAATTTAGAAAATTGTTTTAGTTTACAAATGTACTCCTCCATTGCAAAATTATAGCTAATAATCACTATCACTCAGGATCCAATCTGTCACGCACTTCCTCCTGCAGCGGAGCAGGTGCAGCCAGCAGAAACCCAGAGTGGGTCCGCGCTAGCCCCTCCTCCTTCTCCTTCTGCTCTCCTCACGGAGCAGCGAGGCTCGCCTCGAACTGCACTTTTTCAATCCGTTTATGATCGCTCAGCAAAAAAAACACGTTACTGTACTACAGTTTTTGACAAAAACACTATACTTATTCACCAGCTAAACTATAGAAATTTAGTTTATATAAGTATTTGGACACATTAATAGCGACATAAAATGTGCAGGAACTGCACAGCCAACTGAGTGATTGCGCAATCGGCTGTTGAAGCAAAGCAGCAGGTGCCGTCTCTTCTCAGTATTTAAAGAAAAATAAGAAAAATTGGTGATTTTGAATAAAAAATAACTTAAATCTGGTTTAGTTTTAAGTAAAATAAGTTTATAATACAAATCAAAGGATAAATACAATAATTACATTTTTTTTTTCAATTTACATTTTTTCTTTTTTTCCATGATGACAGGGGAGGCACGGCCTCACTTGCATCCCCTGACCGCACGTCACTGGGGGGATGCCTGAGAGAGATTTGATGGTTTTCCAGAATGTTTTAGGATTGTCTAGATTTTTGGATGTCTGAGATAAAAATAGTTATGTTTTGTTGCTTTGATGGCAGTTGTTCATCTATTCCTCAGCTGCCGAAAATTCAACCAATCAATGTCTGAGTCAGATTTTCTCGCTGCGGCCCAAAGACGGTCTCTCTTGTGCAGGAGGTCAGCTAGTTCAGGGGTAAACCAGGGGCTGTCATGTCCCTTTATCCTGAATTGGCGGAAAGGAGCGTGTTTGTTCACAAAATAAATGAAACTATTATGAAAATAGTTCCAGGCGGTGTTGACGTCGTTGGTTAATAGAATACGTTGCCAGTCAAAGTGAGATAGATCCCAGAGGAATGACTGTTCACAAAAACAGTTCAAATCCCTTTTTTGAATTATTCTGGGCTTAGAAGGTGGAAGTTTAATATCTCTGAGAGCCGATATTACACAATGATCACTCAAAATGTCAGCAAATACACCTGTACAGTACCAGGGAATTTGTGAGGCGTATTTGTTAGAAACAGGTCTAAGATGGAAGATGTTTTAGGACAGTTTTTTTGGTCTAGTGGGAGAGTCAATAAGTTAGGTTAGATTGAGTGATAGGCAACATTCCTTGAATTTATCACAGAGGGGGGTTGACTTATCCCAGTCAATGTTAAAATCTCCTGCCAAAAAAATCTCTTTGAATTTTAAATTTCCTAGGAATTCTGTCAGGGAGGAAAGAGCCTCAGGTGTTGCTGAGGGGGGACGATAATAACCCACTACAGATAAGATCTGGCCTCCATTCAAAGCTAAGGCCTCAAACTGGTTTGGGGTTGTTTTAGCAGACACAAGACTAGAAACCAAATAATCTCTTATGTAAATAGTGACTCCACCCCCCTATTTTGACGGTCACAGCAATAGATTTTCAATCCATTGATTACCAGATCATCATTCAGAACAGATTTGTTGAGCCAAGTTTCAGAGATGAAAATCACATCTGCCCCATAAGAACTGACCAGAAATTTCAAGGCATCACGTTTTTTTAGCAGGCTACGAGCGTTTACATGTAGGAAATGAAGACCTGACATGTTTTTAAAGTCATTTGGTGTACTATAGTTAGTGGGGGGGTCCAGGGTTGGGCTGAATCCCTGAGAGCAGTAACATTATAATCAGATATTTTCTTGAGTTTTTTGTCACTGATGTGTAATTACAGGAGTTAATAGTGACAATTTGCCCCCATAATTGAACCATGAGAAACATTAATGAAGGCGCGATCATTCAGAACCCCAAAACAGTGAAAGTTGTAGTGATGGGCAGACCCAGATGTGTTAACAAGATTCAGTGATTACAGATAGTCTGAGATCTGAAAATAATGACAATAATATGAATGGTGCAGAAAAGTCTCAGACCATAAAGCGTCACAAATTAGATGGGCAAACAAATCCGATGAGGTGGCCCAACTACAGTTTGAGTTGGGCTGAGGAGGGCTCCAGCCCCACTGTGAAGATGAATTGATGTGGCCATGGGAAACAGAAGTTGGGTCCAGAGTCAACAGGTAGAAACAGATAATTTGCAGCAAATAGCAGAGTGAACTGCCAGAAAATTTTCCTGAAATGAAAGTATGATCCTAGCCTGTTTTATGTCAGCAGGGAACAACAGCGTGATCCGGAATAAAATTATTATCCAGGGCTGATGAAATCCAATGAAAACTCCAGCCAGACTCCTCACGAGCAGTAAACAGTGCAGTTCCTCCCCGCTTCACTCCGCTCCTCAGCATATCACCCTGCTCGTCTGGTCCTCCGCAGCCCATAGTACGAGAGGTCAACCCCAGCGAAAAACGATGAGACTGACCGGGGAGGATGAAGACGTCACTGGTCCGGTTCTGCTTCAGCCCGGCTCTGATGCTCTGCAGCACGAGAGGCCACCTCCGGTTAAAAAATGGCGAGGCTGACCGGAGAGGCTGAGGTCGTCACTGACCCGGTTCTGCTACGGTCCGGTTCCGGCAGCACTTGAAAGCAACAGAGCGTCTCCTCCAGGTGAGCACAGCGATTCCCACGGAGGTGGACACTCCTTCGTTTTAAGGTAACGGGCCGCTCAGAGGCTAAGACCGGCTTTAATGAAGACGAAGTCCCCCACAACCAACTATGTTCGGTTCTGGTCCCGTGACACAGGTTCTGGGACACAGTGGCGCAAATGGGCGCTATGCCGTGGATGCACCGCATGGGGGCGCTGTACTTAAGAGGGCGTCAAAACCGTCTCTAGAAAAAAAAAGAAAAAAACGTTTTTCTAGCAGGCATTTTCTTTAACTGCATGAAATGACAATAATAGGAACAGCACTGATTAGGCGCCCCCCTGTTCCTTCACCTCCCTCCTCCTATCTCTCTGCTCTCCCTACACACACAGGTGCTGCTGTGAACACGCGCCCACAGGCACGTTATTTATTTATTTATTCACTCGGGCACTGGAGCGGCAGAAAAAAAAACTATCCAGGGCGCAAAACAGAAAAAGGGAGAAGGAAGTTTATGTTTATTAAATTTGTTCATTTTTTTTACAAAAGAAACACAATACAAGACAATCCCATAAATGATAATGTACAAAATATAAAAAAATGAAAGGTAGCAGAAAGAAGAATAAATCTTATTATATCTGCCCCTTTTTTCAAACAATCAGATTAAACAATAATAATCTTCCACCAACAGTACAAAATGACTAACTCTTTCTAATTTTCTAACTAATACAATACACAATACGTCATTTCATATATATTTTTTTAACAAATTCATTTTGATCATTTTCTTAAATGTAAACATTGACTTGGCATTTTTAACTACATTCTCCAAGCCATTCCATAATCTAATTCCCTGGATTGAGGTAGAACGTCCCTTCAAACTAGTTCTGAATTGTGGTTTTATAAACATCTCTGTTCCCTTAAGGTTATAACAACTTTGTCTTTTAACAAAATGCATTTGGATATTTAAAGCTCGTAGCTCCCGAAGTTTTTGGCAGGATGGAAAAAAGCCTTTCAATGTGGTTTAAAGATAGTAGGTAAGTACAGTCAGTGTATGAGCAGGACAGGAGGCTTGTAAATATTCAGGTATTAGCTAAAGCTAGCCTAATAGGAATCGTCCCAAATTTGGCTGTTAAATAAATGTTGCCTCCCCTATAGATGTGATTTGTTTAATATTTTTATGAATATTTGATACGTGTCACACACACATCCACACACTAAGTGTAAGAATCATCCATCCATCCATCCATCCATCTTCTTCCTCTTATCCGGGGTCGGGTCGCGGGGGTAGCAGCCTAAGTAGGGAGGCCCAGACTTCCCTCTCCCCAGCCACTTGGAGCAGCTCCTCCGGGGGAATCCCAAGGCGTTCCCAGGCCAGCCGAGAAACATAGTCCCTCCAGCGCGTCCTGGGTCTTCCTCTGGGTCTCCTCCCGGTGGGACATGCCCGGAACACCTCACCAGGGAGGCGTCCAGGAGGCATCCTAACCAGATGCCCGAGCCACCTCAACTGGCTCCTCTCGATGTGGAGAAGCAGCGGCTCTACTCCGAGTCCCTCCCGGATGACTGAGCTTCTCACCCTATCTCTAAGGGAGAGTCCAGCCACCCTGCGGAGAAAACTCATTTCAGCCGCTTGTATCCGAGATCTTGTTCTTTCGGTCATAACCCAAAGCTCATGACCATAGATGAGGGTGGGAACGTAGATCGATCGGTAAATTGAGAGCTTTGCCTTTTGACTCAGCTCTCTCTTCACCACGACAGACCGGTACAGCGCCCGCTTCACTGCGGACGCTGCACCTATCCGCCTATCGATCTCACGCTCCAGTTTTCCCTCATTCGTGAACAAGATCCCGAGATACTTAAACTCCTCCACTTGGGGCAGGACCTCCTCCCCGACCCGGAGAGGGCATGCTACCCTTTTCCGGCTCAAGACCATGGCCTCGGATTTGGAGGAACTGATCCTCATCCCGGCCGCATCACACTCGGCTGCAAACCGCTCCAGTGAAAGTTGTAAATCACGAACTGATGAAGCCAGTAGGACCACATCATCTGCAAAAAACAGAGAAGCGATTCTAAGGTCACCAAAACGGATCCTCTCAACACCTTGGCTGCGCCTAGAAATTCTGTCCATAAAAGTTATGAACAGAATCGGTGACAAAGGGCAACCTTGGCGGAGTCCAACTCTCACCGGAAACGAGCCTGACTTACTGCCGGCAATGCGGACCAAGCTCTGACACCGGTCGTACAGGGACCTAACAGCCCTTATCAAAGGGCCTGGTACCCCATACTCCCGGAGTACCCCCCACAGAACCCCCCGAGGGACGCGGTCGAATGCCTTCTCCAAGTCCACAAAACACATGTAAACTGGTTGGGCAAACTCCCACGCACCCTCCAGGACCCTGCTGAGGGTGTAGAGCTGGTCCAGTGTTCCACGACCAGGACGAAAACCACACTGCTCCTCCTGAATCCGAGGTTCGACTATCCGACGGACCCTCCTCTCCAGAACCCCTGAATAGACCTTACCAGGGAGGCTTAAGAGTGTGATCCCCCTATAGTTGGAACACACCCTACGGTCCCCCTTTTTAAATAGGGGAACCACCACCCCAGTCTGCCAATCCAAGGGAACTGCCCCCGATGTCCACGCGATATTGCAGAGTCGCGTAAGCCAACACAACCCTACAACATCCAGAGCCCTAAGGAACTCCGGGCGAATCTCATCCACCCCCGGAGCCTTGCCACCGCGGAGCTTTTTAACCACCTCGGCGACCTCAGCACCAGAGATCGGAGAACCCGACCCAAAGTCCCCAGGCTCTGCTTCCTCAGTGGAAGACGTGCCAGTAGGATTGAGGAGGTCTTCGAAGTATTCCGCCCACCGACTCACAACATCCCGAGTTGAGGTCAGCAGCACGCCACCTCCACCATAAATGGTGTTGGTCTCGTACCTCTTTCCCCCCCTGAGACGCCGGATGGTGGACCAGTGTCACACACACATCCACACACTAAGTGTAAGAATCACCTAAATAAAACTCAGGAAACATTAACACAGGAAAGCAAAACTGTGGTGGCAGTTCCCAGCTATGTTCCAACGCAGTGCTGCAATTTATTCACTCATATGTACATTTATTATTATTGATTATTTAATTAAAGATGAGTTGTACAAGTTTATGTGTGTATCTCCTCAGTGTCACTATAGCCCTTAGACTCAAAAAGATTGGTGACCCATGTTCCCAACCTTTTTGGCAGAGGGACACTTGAGTTTAAATGTCTTATTTAATATCACTACAGTGGTGTGTGTTGTGATGTATCTGGTAAGTCAGATCAGATGAAATGTCCAGTCAGTAACTGTTATCCAACAAGGAGATCATTTAAATTAAAGTTTCATTTCTATTGTGGTTTGACTGCTGTATTTTTAAACCTACTTAACACAAAATTAATGTCATTCAGCTGTGAGGATGGAGAGAAGGAAGAGAAGATGACAGAGGAATCAGGACAGACTGGGGAAGGCAACAGGTTGGTCTAATGCAGGTGGAAGTGAGGGAACAGCTACTTAATCCCAAGCAATAACATGTAAACATTATTTTTAAAAACTGTATTAAGATCTGTAATTTTTACAACTAATATATAATGCTTTTTTGACCATATGACAGTGCAGAATGCCACAGACAAAGGGTGAAGGAGACAGACACGAGGTCAGTGATAGAGGAGACAAGTGATGACATCAGGTAGGAATAATTACATTAGGGAGGCAACAAAAACCTATACTGTATACCATGATGGTTTGAATTTCTGATGACCATCTTTCATTGTCTTCTTTCATGGAAAGTAACAGTTTAAATGTCATAAATGTTAAAACTCTGACATGGACTGCAGGCTGTTAAGATTTCATATTTTCGCTACATAAAATATTGAGCACTGATTACCACTATTGTTATATATTTTTACTTTATTAAACTTCTTATTTGTTTATGATTGGAATGATCACCTGATATAATATGTAACATAAAAAAATCTGTAATATTGCTACTGTATTTTCTAAGTGCATGACTAAGGGAGGAAAGCTGTATGAGGCGGCAGGTAAAAAAAGGGGGGGGGGCGCCGTTGATGTTTTCGCATCCACCTCAAAAATATGTAGTTGCGCCCCTGCGGACACAGGTTCACTTCCCCCACACCGAATGAAGATGCCACGAGGCCAGCGAAAGCAGCGGAAAGGTCAGCAAAATACCTCCCTGTGATTCTTGTTGGAAACAGGTAGAACCACAGGTCCAGATGAGAAATTTGGTTGGGGTCCAGAGAGGGAGGGGAAGAAAAACACTGGGACTTCGTCGCACGGCTCCCCAGCTCGAGGGGTCACCTGGCTGGTAGGATGCGCTCAGACTGACCGGTGGGGTGGGAGTGGATACTTATATTCCAGTGAGCAGAAAACATTAAGAATATTTCATGGTGCTTGTTTTACCATAAATAAAATGACTGAAACATAAATACACTAATTGCCTATCCAAGGGAGATATATATCTGTTCATATGGCTACCCATCAAGGGTGTTGTAAACCAGCCAAAAGCCTTAATGAAAACAATCTGGAACTGACTCTTCAAATAGTATTTTACATCCGCTGCTATACAACTCTTTTCAAACGCTGCTGGATTTACCATGATTCCAAAGGGAGGTGTTATAAAACTTGTTTTGTGAAGCATTTGATGACATGCTCTGCCAATGTCCAGCGGAAAGCTTCCACTTGTGACATTTTTCAGTCCAGGTTGAAGCTGACTGGTTACAAGAGCTTGTAAACTATTTGGTATTGATATTATAAATGACGGCATGTTTTCAAAATAAATTTTATATCATCATGATCCTAATTGATCAATGAGTGATGAGCTAAACTTGTAATATTGGAACAGAAATGTATTTGTATGTGGTAACATTGCTAACACTACTTGCAAAACAATTCATTTTCAGCATAGCAACATTTTAAAGCATTTAAATTATCCAACATAAATAATAAATATAATCTTATTTCAAAAGTTAACCAGCACAAGAAAGATAAATTGTTTGTTCTTTCAAAGTATGACTAAAACAGGAATATGAAAAAGCAACGTATGACAGACATTTTCTCCAACAGACCTTATAGTAATAGTTTCATGTACATTTAGTCACCAAGTTGGATGACTAGCTCTGATGGATAAACACAGAATGGAAGAAAAAACAATAAAAATTGGTGTTTGTTTAACCATAATAATCAAGTTTGGTGCAGTTTTCGGCTGCTCAAAAAGGGGTAACCGATAAGAATCAGGTTTCTCTTGTACTACTTTGTAAATGAGTCCCCGAGGCTCAGTGGGATTAACCTGTCTAAATATAGGTTGAATGAAAACAAAAAAGAAATGATACTTTGTTTCTGTGCAATTGTGACCAAACAAGGAGAACAAACTCACGCAGAGCTCTGTTGTAAAAAAATGTCTCTGTGTCATTTTGTTGAAGATACATTTGCTTGTACACTTTCTTCATGATATAGCAACCTCATGTAAATGAAAATTTTAATGACAGAATACTTAGTTAAACTGTACACTTGTTGACTACATCTTACAAATTTAAACAAGAATACTGTGTATTTTAAGTGTAAAGATAAAATTATTGACTAAAATTGACTGAGAATATTTGTCAATAAACGTTTGTCTTTAAATTAGATTGTTTTATATAGTTAAATGAATATTAAAGAGTAGAGAGAAAAACAATTTTCTCTTGTACTACAACTTATAAAAAGGATCTCAGGGATAAAAACATCAGGGATGAGTTTTATTGGGGGTAACTAATGACCCTTTAACTGTGTCTTCTTATAGTTTTGGAGCTTGTAACCTCACTTCATAAAGAGTATTCAGTTCATTGGTGCCATTAAAGACATTCTGACTGTCACAGAAGTTAACCTAAGAAATATGAGGACCTCCTTCCATGAAATACCCAGAAGTCTTCACCTCTCAGATAGCAGGAAGGGGAAATATGTGTGCTGTTGACCCGAGGGCCTCCTATTTTCTTTGGGGCTTCTAAAGCCTAAGAAATTGCTTCCTGGTCATGGTCACGGTTCAAATGAACATTGCTGACATGGTGCTGGAGTGTTCATCCACAAGAATGGTGAAAATAAGATATGAGCTGTTCTACAAACCAAAAGCGGAAAGGAGGCAAAAATCAGCCTCTTCAAGGTCTAAAGATGATTCAGGCTGAAGTGACATGTGTAAAACAGGTTTTCACACGGACCTCAGAATTTAATGTGATGAAATCTGATTTCAACAGAGAATTCAGGTCTTTTGAAGTGAGGTTTGTATTGAAAGTATTACGAACAATAATAATATACAGTGCATCCGGAAAGTATTCACAGAGGTTCAATTTTTCCACATTTTGCTGTTACAGCCTTATTCCAAATAGTAGAAAATTAATCTCTTTCCTCAAAATTCTACACACAATACCCCATTATGACGATGTGAAAAAATACATTGAGATTTTTTGCAAATTTATTAAAAATAGAAAACTAAGAATTCATATTTATGTAAGTATTCACAAATTTTGCTTGATACTTTGTTGATCCACCTTCAGCAGCAGTTACAGCCTCAAGTCTTCTTGAACATGATGCCACAAACTTAGCACTGTCATGGTCTGTCTTCTGTTGTCTGGTGTTTCTGTGTTCTGTCTGTTTGTGTTTCTTTTAGTCTTCTCTTGAGTTTAATTTAGTTCTTTGTCTCCTCTCAGTTGTCTAGTGTCTTTGTCTTGCCCTGTTAAGCTTTCTGTTTTTGTTTCTGTGTTCTGTTTGTTTAGTCAGCTCTTTGTTCCCACTGTGAGGTTGGCTCCCTCTCCTGGACTTTCCATGTGTTTTCCATTCAACCTACCCTGCTCCATTTTAGTTATTTCAGATTTAGTTTATTTCCCTGTCCTGCTCCAGATTAGTTAAATTCCTGTTTAGTTTACTTCTCTGTTCAGCCCCAGTTTAGTTATTCATGTTACATGTTTTAGTTAGTTCCCTTGCCCTGGTCTGTTATTTATTACTTCCCCAAGTGTTCACTCTGGTCCTTCCTGGTGTTGTGCTCCAATCAGTCTGATTATTTTCACCTTTGTCCCAAGCCCTGCCTGTGTGTATATAAGTTCCTCTGTGAGTTCTGTCTTTGTCGGTTCGTCATCGTTTTGGGTTCATCCTAGTCCTGTTCCCCGAGTTCCCTGAGTTATGTGAGTTATGCTGCCATTGTCAGCCTTTTTTCTGTTTGAACAATTAAAGTATTTATTTTTGTACTTTGCCTCCTGAGTCCTGTCTGCAAATGGGTTCTTTCCACGGTCCCTGAGCCTGGACCCTAACAGTACGAACCGACCAGTTTCTGAGCCCAGCAGACAGGTTCTCCTGAGTTTTTTTTGTTTTTGTTTTTTGCTTACCTGTTTTTTGAGTTTTCTTCAAGATGAGGAGAACCACCATCCGATGTGGTACCTATTGGACTAAACCCGTCCTGGACCTGACGGAGTACAGCCAGGCGGTGGAGGTTCTGCCTTCACCTCTCCTGCTGCAGGAGGAGAGAAGGACTAAAGGTAGCCACACAACACCCAGGTCCAGTTTTTCCTCAGCTCCCGTGCCGACTTACTCTGGGTGGACGTCGGGTGAGGACGCAGAGTCAGAGGACGAACTCTGGCTTGCCCCCGTGGTCCACTCACAACCTCGTCGTAAGAGAGGCAAAAACAAGACCCGGAGAGGGTCCACCACACCTCCGGTCCGTCCAGTGGTTCCCGCTCGGTCCGGTGAGACTGAGTCCCCTGTGTTCAGCTCCAGTGTCACTGTGGGCGCGGTCCCCGTTGCCTCACCTCCCAGGATTCCGGTGAGGACGAAGCTCGACCCCACACCTCCGACATGTACAGCTGTTCCTGCTCAGTTCGGCGAGACTGGGTCCCACTCGTCCCAGCTCCAGACCAGTGACTTTGCTTCAATAAATCAAACCTTATTACGTTTGCTGACCTCTGCCATGGACAATCCAGACTGTATTAACCTTTTGCTTTCCTCTGCAGAAAGCCTTGTGTTTTCTCAACCTGGTCTGGCCCAGCTTCCTTTTTATAAAGGGCTTTTGAGTGAGATAAGGGCTCTAAAGCCTGCTGCACCAAACTCTCATCCTGTGGCCACAAGCCTCCAGCCTCCTGCATCTATTCCAGAACCTGCAGCAGGAGACCCAGAACCTGCAGCAGGAGACCCAGAACCTGCAGCAGGAGACCCAGAACCTGCAGCAGGAGACCCAGAACCTGCAGCAGGAGACCCAGAACCTGCAGCAGGAGGTCCAGAACCTGCAGCAGGAGGTCCAGAACCTGCAGCAGGAGGTCCAGAACCTGCAGCAGGAGGTCCAGAACCTGCAGCAGGAGGTCCAGAACCTGCAGCAGGAGGTCCAGAACCTGCAGCAGGAGGTCCAGAACCTGCAGCAGGAGGTCCAGAACCTGCAGCAGGAGGTCCAGAACCTGCAGCAGGAGGTCCAGAACCTGCAGCAGGAGGTCCAGAACCTGCAGCAGGAGGTCCAGAACCTGCAGCAGGAGGTCCAGAACCTGCAGCAGGAGGTCCAGAACCTGCAGCAGGAGGTCCAGAACCTGCGGGCCTTCCAGAAGCTCCAGAACTTGCAGCAGGAGGTCCAGAACCTGCGGGCCTTCCTGAAGCTCCAGTGTCTTTGGAGGGTGCCTCCCAGGAAGGAGCCCCTCCTGTCTCCTGTGCCGAGGGGGTCCCGGAGGACCTTCTTCCTGTCTCCTGTGCCGAGGGGGTCCCGGAGGACCTTCTTCCTGTCTCCTGTGCCGAGGGGGTCCCGGAGGACCTTCTTCCTGTCTCCTGTGCCGAGGGGGTCCCGGAGGACCTTCTTCCTGTCTCCTGTGCCGAGGGGGTCCCGGAGGACCTTCTTCCTGTCTCCTGTGCCGAGGGGGTCCCGGAGGACCTTCTTCCTGTCTCCTGTGCCGAGGGGGTCCCGGAGGACCTTCTTCCTGTCTCCTGTGCCGAGGGGGTCCCGGAGGACCTTCTTCCTGTCTCCTGTGCCGAGGGGGTCCCGGAGGACCTTCTTCCTGTCTCCTGTGCCGAGGGGGTCCCGGAGGACCTTCCTCCTGTCTCCTGTGCCGAGGGGGTCCCGGAGGACCTTCTTCCTGTCTCCTGTGCCGAGGGGGTCCCGGAGGACCTTCCTCCTGTCTCCTGTGCCGAGGGGGTCCCGGAGGACCTTCCTCTTGTCTCCTGTGCCGAGGGGGTCCCGGAGGACCTTCTTCTTGTCTCCTGTGCCGAGGGGGTCCCGGAGGACCTTCTTCTTGTCTCCTGTGCCGAGGGGGTCCCGGAGGACCTTCCTCTGTCTCCTGTGCCGAGGGGGTCCTGGAGGACCTTCCTTCAAGTCTCCTGTGCCGAGGGGGTCCTGGAGGACCTTCCTCACGTCTCCTGTGCCGTGGAGGTCCTGGAGGACCTTCCTCACGTCTTCTGCTGTCCTGAGGTCTGGCCTTCGACGTCTGCGGCTCCTGAGGTCTCGCCTTCGTTGTCTGCGGCTTCTGTGGCCTCGCCTTCGTCGTCTGCGGCTTCTGTGGCCTCGCCTTCGTCGTGTACGGCTCCTCTGGTCCCCGTGTTGTCTGCTATGGTCTCCAAGGCTCCTCGTGCTGGACATCTGCCTGGACTGGCTTCGTGTGATGGACGGCCTCCCGGTCGACCGCCTGACCTGGCTCCTGGCGATGGACGGCCTCCCGGTCGACCGCCTGACCTGGCTCCTGGCGATGGAAGGCCTCCCGGTCGACCGCCTGACCGACTTCTGCTTGATGGATGGTCTCTCGGTCAGCCGCCCGCCCGGCCCCTCTTCTGTTTTTGAACGTTGCCCAGGTCTTGCCCTGTCGGTTTTTGTTTAGTTTGTTCTGGCCCTCCGTCCTTGTGTTTTCCCCCATCCTCCCGCCCGTTCTGTGTTTGTGCTTTGTGGGACGTCAGGTGACGTCCCTTGAGGGGGAGGTTCTGTCATGGTCTGTCTTCTGTTGTCTGGTGTTTCTGTGTTCTGTCTGTTTGTGTTTCTTTTAGTCTTCTCTTGAGTTTAATTTAGTTCTTTGTCTCCTCTCAGTTGTCTAGTGTCTTTGTCTTGCCCTGTTAAGCTTTCTGTTTTTGTTTCTGTGTTCTGTTTGTTTAGTCAGCTCTTTGTTCCCACTGTGAGGTTGGCTCCCTCTCCTGGACTTTCCATGTGTTTTCCATTCAACCTACCCTGCTCCATTTTAGTTATTTCAGATTTAGTTTATTTCCCTGTCCTGCTCCAGATTAGTTAAATTCCTGTTTAGTTTACTTCTCTGTTCAGCCCCAGTTTAGTTATTCATGTTACATGTTTTAGTTAGTTCCCTTGCCCTGGTCTGTTATTTATTACTTCCCCAAGTGTTCACTCTGGTCCTTCCTGGTGTTGTGCTCCAATCAGTCTGATTATTTTCACCTTTGTCCCAAGCCCTGCCTGTGTGTATATAAGTTCCTCTGTGAGTTCTGTCTTTGTCGGTTCGTCATCGTTTTGGGTTCATCCTAGTCCTGTTCCCCGAGTTCCCTGAGTTATGTGAGTTATGCTGCCATTGTCAGCCTTTTTTCTGTTTGAACAATTAAAGTATTTATTTTTGTACTTTGCCTCCTGAGTCCTGTCTGCAAATGGGTTCTTTCCACGGTCCCTGAGCCTGGACCCTAACAAGCACACCTGTAGACAGTTTGTCCCACTCTGCTTTGCACTACTTCTCAAGCTCCATCAGGTTGGATAGAAGATATTTGCACAGCCATTTTCAGAGATCTCCAGAGATGTTCAATCAGATTCAAGTCTGGACGCTGGCTTGGCCACTCCAGAACCTTCACAGAGTGGTTCTGAAGCTCCTCCAAGACCTTCACAGAGTGGTCCTAAAGCCCCTCCAAGACCTTCACAGAGTGGTCCAGCACCTCCAGGACCTTCACAGAATGTTCCTGAAGCACCTACAGGACCTTCACAGAGTGGTCCTAAAGCCCCTCCATGACTTTCACAGAGTGGTCCAGCACCTCCAGGACCTTCACAGAGTGGTCCTGAAGCCACTCCTTTGAGATCTTGGTCAGGTGCTTTAGGTCGTTGTCCTAATGAAAAATGAACCGTTGCCCCAGTCTGAGGTCAAGAGAGCTCTGAGCAGGTTTTCATCCAGGATGTCTCTGTACATTGCTGCATTCATAGTTCCCACCATCCTGACTAGTCAGTAAATTCCTGCTTCTGAAAAACATCCCCATAGCATGATGCTGACACCACCATTGCCACCACATCCCACACCATGTGTCATTGTGTCCCTGGGCAAGACACTTAACCATGAGTTGCTCCCGGTAGGACTGGCTGTTGCCTTGCATGGCAGACTACCGCTACCGGTGTATGAATGTGTGTATGAATGTGTGTGTGAATGGGTGGATGGCTTGTGCTGTAAAGCGCTTTGGGGGCCCTCATAGGGGGCTGGAAAGTGCTATACTGTATAAGTAAGCTGCATTTACCATTTACCATGTTTCATTGTAGGGATGGTATTGTTCTGGTGATGAACTGGTTTCCTCCAACATGACGCCTGGCATTCACACAAAAGAGTTCAATATTTGTCTCATTAGACCAGAGAGTTTTGTTTATCCTGGTCAGAGAGTCCTTCAGTTGTATTTTGTCAAACTCCAGATGAGCTGCCATGTGCCTTTTATGAAGGAGTGTTTTTTTATATATAAA
>JBBPBX010017641.1:0-12745 GCA_038048925.1 Garcialebias charrua | reverse complement strand
CTCATGTTTGTAAATTACCCTTACATTGCTACACCATAGTGGGCATCCCGTCAACAAAACGTCTGATCCGTGCCCGAAAATCTTGTATTGCCGGTGCCCCATTTCCCCCGGGTGAGTGTGTGAGCAATCATGGTTCAGCTGTGTTCTGTGTCTCCTGTGTTGGTCCTTTAATGAAGTGGCACTCAGTCCAAATTGTACGCATGTGCCGTGCTGGAGATATTCACCATGACCCTGCAACAAAATAATGTTTGAGCGTCTGAAGTCTGGGAGGTGTTTCAGAGTTCCTCTAGCAAAAAGTGTCTTTAAGAAATATTTTTTTCCAAATGCCGTCCCCATTCTCAATCAAAGTGATGATCTGACAATCTCTTTATATTTCATATATTTTATGTGTTCATTTTTGCTGTGCTGTATTTTCATGCACTGTTTTAGCTGTACTGTATGTCTGATGAGCCAGAGAAAGATTTTCACTATGGTGGATATTAAAGATCTACATGTATTCTATTCTATTCTATTTTATTCTATTCTAATCTCAATTTAAAACCTTGGCATGAAAAACAGCAGGTGATGGGTATTCATCAAGGGATGCTAGGTCTTAAGTTTTTTTGTTTGTTTTATGTTCTTCAAAAATGTAAAATCCCTTTGTGTCAATATTGCAAAAACTGCTATACCATTTATTTGTTTAATATAAAAAGTAAGTTAATCAAATAAATAAATGTCTTCTGACAAATTAATATTGTTTGATTCAATTCTTGACCAAAATATTAAAGTTGACCTATAAATACAGTATTTGATTAATTTGTTACTTGCTGTAAATGTTAAAGTCTTAATGGTCTTAAGTACTAAAAGTCTTAATTTTATTTATGTAGCATCAATTTACAATCAAATTCCTCTCATGTGACTGTATCCAAAAACATCTAAATCATAAATCCTATTTAGATGCAGATTCTGTTTTTGCTGTAGTTCATAGCCTAAATGTGGACCTAAGTAGTAAATGGTAAAGGGTATGTACTTATATACAGGTAGCTCCTTTCTATCTTTTCAAGACACTCAAACCGCTTCACACTATCCTCATTTATATATTTATAAATTATATATATATTTATACATACAGAACCTTCATTTATTTTATAGATATACTTTTTATCAGAGTCAGAGTCAGAGAGTCTTTATTGTCATTTGCACCGCATGTGGTACATGTGATGAAAACGAGATTATGTACACGGGGTCCCAGTTACATCCAACAACAAATGCAAGAGAAAAACAGTAATAACATCTAGAACTAACTAAGAAAAACATCAACTAGTAATACACTAAGCTTAATATAGTGGGAATAAACAGCAGCACGAACATGAGTTTGTATGAGCAGATGGTCACAGATGAACACAGCAACAAGAAAACAGATCAGCATCAGTATGATGTGATATTTTGCAGTGTTTATTTTTTTATTTTTTATTTTATTTTTATTTATTCATGAGTCTAACAGCCTCAGGGTAGAAGCTGTTCCTCAGTCTAGTGGTTCTACACTTGATGCTCCTCAACCTCCGTCCTGAGGGGAGTGGGGCAAAGAGTGAGTGTGCTGGATGAGTGAGGTCTTTCATGATGCAGGTCGCTCTTTTTCTGCATCTGGAGGTGTAAATGTCTGTGATTGTGATTCGGGACAGTATTACACTCTATTTCATTTTTGGTGTTGGTGAAACTTTTTATACTTTTATACTACTATGGAAAACTACTATGAAAAAACTCAGGACAGTATTACACTCTATTTCAATTTATGATTATGTTTATTAAATGTTGGTGTTTTGGTGTTGGTGAAACTTTTTATACATTTTACTACTATGAAAAACTACTATGCAAAAAACTCAGGACAGTACTAAACTTTTATTATTTCATTTTATGCTTGTTTATTAATTGTTTAGTGTTTAAATGGTTACTGTTGGACCAAGGGACTGAGAGAGAAATGCAATTTCAATCCTGTGTATGTCCTGTACATATTGCAGTTCTGACAATAAAGTTGACTTTGACTTTGACTTGACTTTGATTTACCATACCATAATTCATACAGCACTCTACTGGCTCTCTACAAAGCTATATGAACAAATAATTCTAAATAAACTAATTAAGCTGAGATTTTAGATCACATTCATACACTCATGAGACACACATAAGAGGCTATGTTCAGTGTCTTGCCCAGGGACACTTCAGCATGTTACTTCTGGTGGAGTCGAGCCCCCAACTCTTGCATTGGAGGACGACTGTTCTAACCACTCAACCACAGCCACCCCCTAAGTCAACATGAAAATTATATATATTTTTTGTTATATAATTGAATTTATTGCTCAAGATCTGCATCAAAAATAACAATGAAGGCATTTGAAGAAATCATTTTAGACTTTTATGACTACAGTTATCAAAGTCAAAGTCAACTTTATTGTCAGAACTGCAATATGTACAGGACATACACAGGACCGAAATTGCGTTTCGCTCAGTCCCTCGGTGCAACAGTAACCATCTAAACACTAAACACTAAAACATTTAATACACATAAGCATAAAATAGTAAAAAAGTGTAACACTGTCCTGAGTTTTTTCATAATAGTATAAAAGTATGAAAATTTACACCAACACTGAAACACCAAACACCCCTAAAACACCAAACACCCAATGAACATAAGCATAAAATGAAATAACATTATACAATATAACATTCTAGGAACATTTAAAATATCTGAAAATGGTCAGTTTTTTCTTATTCTGACTTTTTTTTGTTTCAGGGCTTACTGCAATGCATTAAGTCCATCCTCAGGTCCTGCCTGTCCTCTGACTTAAGACAAGACCTCTGAGTATCATCAGACACAAGTTTCAAGGTGGCAGGACAGGGAACCTACAGATCCCATGATAAAGAAAGCAGATTTTTCTTGCAAAGAAATCGGAAATATTATTCTTTAGAGAATCCCCATCCCCCACCTATGCTACTCTGGCTGACGGAGCTACTTCCTGGCCCCTTCCGCACACAGTGATGTTTGGTGAACAGATATTCCAGTCAGTCAGACCGTCAGACGGTCAGTGGGGGCCCCTGCTTGACTTCATCATCTGGCAGTTATCAGGACACAAAGAAACACAAGAGTAAATGCTCCTACTGCCATGGTACTGTTGTGTGTGTGAATATACATCAGTCAGCATGTGTGTCTGCATTTTGTGTGTACTCCACAATCTTATACAACTACAGAACAAAAGTGTAACAGCAGGAACAGGAAGTTGAATCTAAAGGGGTCAGGGAGAGATTTGTTTCCTCAAGGGCTTAAAGGCAGTTCTGCAGAGGGGAAATGAAAGAGTGGGGGAGGGGCCACATTCACAAAAAGTCTTACCCTTCAGTCCACCTGACCATTCTATCTCTGGGTCTATTCTATTCTATCACAACTCTCATGCCCATAATCTTTGACCTTTCCCGAGAACATGACAAAGGAATCAGATGGCCGTCAATGGCTGACTGGAAGGATAATAGGAGCAACATGAAACAAGATGCAACAAAGGGAGTTTGGAAGCATGTGGTAGTCAAAGAGCATATGGTTGTAATGAGCCCAGAGCCATTAGACAGAAAAGGGCCTCAAAGGGAAGTAAACAAGCCACAAGTACCTTGAAGCTTCCGAGAAGTCACAGATAACACTATCATGGTGTATGATGTAAAGATGTAGCACAGTTTTAACGTCTTTATTTTGGGTTTTGGGTAGATTTTATCTGATCAAAATTTAACAAAACAAACAAACAAAAAAAGTGAAATTAAGGAAACATTCCTTTTAAGTTGTTGAACTTTGGTGTAGCATGAAGCTGCTACATCTGTCTACAAAAGATAAAACGACCTTTTCATTTTCATTTCATCTTTATAACCTTAATGATGTTATTTTCATGTAACAGCACAGTGAAGCAGTGATTTGTGTTGTCACTTCATAGCAAGAACGTTGAAAGTTTACCTCCCAGCCTGAGTTTGGGGTTATTCTGCATGGTTTGTTCCAGTTTTTTCCCACAGACCAAAAACATACATGTTAGGCANTTGCACCTCGTTCCCTTCCTTCAGGGAACATGAGTTATGGTGCATAACTTTCAGTTCCCTTTCAGTCATGTTCTCGGTGCAACATATGCTATGGGAACGTAATTCATTTCCTTGAAATGCTCAGTAAAATGCATGCTAGTGTGAACGTCTGCCCTTGATCAGCAGGCATCTCAAGGCTACTTTCTACTGTGTGTTAGAAAGGACAGCCTGAGTGACATCACACACAGTAACATCCAAACTGTAATGCTTTGCAAAAGTGTTTATTGAGCTCCAGTTTGCCGTAGCACAAATGTCTGCAACTGGTACACCCTTGAACAGTGACCACGAAGTGGCCAAGCCCCGAGTAGAGTGAGCGTGCACTCCAGAGGGCACCTGTTGACCTTTGCTACTGTACGCCCTTTTAATGGCCTCAGTCACCCAGTGTGAGAGGCGCTGCTTTGATAGGGCCTTTCCGGTAGCAGGTGCTGCAAAGCACACAAACAGTTGATTTGTTTTTCTCCATTCGGCTGTTCTCTGCATGTAAGTGCTTAAAGCTCTCACGGGGCAGAGAGCCTTCAGCCTTTCCTGTTCCTGAGTGAGGACAGGAGCAGGTGGAAAAGAGGAGAGATCAAAGTCCAGACTTCTAGGGTTTAAAGTCAAGACCTTGGGATATATGCGGGATTAGGCCTTAAGGTGACCTTTGACCCGTCAGGGGCGAATCTGGTACACATTGGATGTACAGACAAGTCATGGAGGTCACCCACGCGTTTCGCCGAGCAAAGGGCCAGGAGAAGAGCGGTTTTATAAGATAATAAATCTATCTTAATCTCACTCAGTGACTTGAATGGAGGATCACAGAGAGACCCCAAGACCAGACTAAGATCCCAACCAGGGGTCAGGATCCTGCTGGGGGTCTCATTCTTACCACGTCTCTCATAAATCTTATTATGATTGGATGCGCGCCAGGCGTCCTGTTTCCCCAGCCTTCTTGGCAGGATGAAATTGCTGATAGGAACACCTTAATTGTTGAGAAAGAACGCCCCTTTTCCAGTAGGTCCTGAAGAAAAGTCAGGAGCTGAGCCAGGTCACATGAATAAGAAATAATATTTCTTTCTGTGCACCAAGCTTCAAAAATACACCATTTCTGTGCGTAAAGAGACTGTGTTGACACAGCTCAGGCATTCTGGATGGTTTTTAACCACATTTTCTGGAAGGCCTTATGCCACCAGCTTGTTCCTTTCTGCCACCAAGCTGAAATTTTCCACAGCTCCCAGCCTAAGTGGCGAGACTGCTCCTTCTGGTGACGTAGTGTGTCCCTGAAGAGGAGCAGTTGGTGGAACCAGTTCTCCTCCAAGGGCCCTGGATTCTGTGATCCCCTGAGGGTCAACTATGTTAGGGAGAGGGCCTTTTTGCAGATGTGCTGCCATACTACTCTGGTTGAGAGTGTTCGAGGGCAGAGGCAATCCGTTGTCATTATTAGACAAAAGTGGAACAGAATGTCTGTTTTTCCTCTTGTTGTTGGGGGTCATGGGACTGAGGAGCTGGGAGTTTTGTAAGCGAGCAGATCTCCTGACCCCAACCCGTTCCTTGGTTGGGCCTGGTTTACTGGTCTCCGACCTTAACAGGGCAATAGAGCCAGACAAACTGCCCGGGGTCTGTGTTTCACCTGGTGGGGGGATATTGTTTAAGAGCAGAACTGAACCAGCACAGTGAGTATGGTCACATGCTGCAGGATTACTGCTTGAACATTGCGTGTCGCCCATCAATGATAAGGGGACAGTTGCAACGTTAGAATGTGTAGATGGTTCTTTGTGCTTGGCAGACTTTAAATTGGTTGGTGACAGAGAGCTTAGTTCCCTTCGAATAAGAGGAATCTGATTCAGCCCTGGTTTGTTTACATACACAGCAGTTTGATCACAATCACCTTTGTGAACGTGTGAAGCTTGTGGTGGTCTGTGGGCTTCTTCCGTGGCACCCTGGCCCTTACTGGGAGCCGTTGAATGGGTGTCCAGGAAAATGGGTTGTCAGATTCTGTCGGCGCGCATCCCTGGGGTGCGGACATGTCACGTGTTTGCTTGGTTTGTGTATTGTCCACCCCGTGGTTCACAACGGAGCGGGGGCTGGAGCACGTGACCTCCCTCACCTGTCTCCGTGAGGGATGTGAGGCCTGCTTCCAGACGCCTCTGTGCCTTTCCGCTATAGACGAACAGAGGAACCCTGCTGGGGCTTATTGATTAGGCTAACACCCCGTGAGCCGTGAGGGAGGGGGGGAAATGGCCCCCTCCCTTTATGACGGCTGGCAGGCCAGAGGGACCTGTTCTGCTGAAGTTATTGTGTTTTTTTTTTTTTGAGAGTCAATAAAACAGAGAGGGGCTGTTTTTTTTAGCTTTATTCGTGCTTAAGTGTAACGACATGTTTGATTTTATGTCACTCACAGCAGGAAAAACATGATTTGTGCATGCAACAGAGTTAACAGCTTTTTGTACCGTGCTACAAATAAAGTCTGGACATGAAAAGATCATTCCCCGTACCGTGTTGGCGGGTGATCGTGTAAAATCAAGACGTGGACCTGGTTCATCAGGCACGCTTTTGTCTGGTGTCCCGGTTCGCCGAGGAGGCCCTGTGTCTGACCGCCTGGCGAGGGACAAACCTGTTTTTGCTCCAAGCATGTTCGGTTCGAGGTGGGCCCGGCGGTTGATTCTGCCGGTGCTCGTCCTCGTACGCCGGTCGCTTTTGCGGTGGGGCACGTGTTGCTGAGCGGTGTCGAGGCTGCGCAGGTCTGCCCCCAGCAGACTCCCTGGGGGGGGGGCGAAGGTTCTCCTGGGAATGCCCACCCGGAGAGCTTCAGCCTGTTTGCGCCTCTGGTCCAGCTTGGTCTGAATTCGATCCAGAGCTTTCCCAAACAATCCCGCCGGTTCTATCGAGTGGTGGAGAAAAGGCACCTTTTGTCCCTCGGGGAGGTCAGTTAAAGTCATCCACAGATGGCGTATCGCGATGACCACTTCGGCCATGCCTCTGCCTTGAGCAACAGCAGCTGTCCCCATCATGCGGAGCACAAAGTCTGTTGCCCTGCGGGCTTCATCCAGCAAGTCAGCGGCAGCTTGTTTGTCCGTTGTTACCTGGAGCTGTTGCAGTTTTTCAGCCAGGTAAGCCTGCATCAACGCGGACGCGTTCATCGCGCGCGCCGCGAGTCCCTGAGCTCTGTAGCATTTCTCGAGCAGAGAAGCTGAAGCTCGACAAGGCTTTGCTGGGGAGAGTTGGTTTTGTCCCGGATGACTTGGGAGCCAGGTGAGACGCCAGCGTGTCCTCAATTTGAGGCACGTTGGCTATTCCCACCTCATCCATCCCGTCCACGTCGAGAAACTGCGAGAGTGGTAACAGCATGGGAGCTCTGGGCTGAGCCCAGGTGCGAGTCAGCTCTGTGAGGAAGTCCGGGAACACGGGCATCCTTTGCCTCGTGGCGGCCTGCTGCTTTGAGTAAAAATAGTTTCCTGCCAGCCTCGTGACCTGTTGACGAGGCGGAGGTTCTGGCCATGGGATCTGTAGCGCGTCCGCTGCTCTGTGACACAGGTCGAACAGAGCAGGGATGGAAAAGTCAGTTTCCGGGAGCACAGGTACCGGGGTGCGGGAGAGATCTTCTCCCTGTTCCTCGTATTCGACGTCTGCGTCCTCCGCGGAAAATTCGCCTGAGGCTGAAATCGAGATCTCGTCCTCGTTCATCATGCCTCGAGTGTCGAATTCGACTGTTAAGTCCACCATGGGAGCCAGCACGTCAGGGTTGTCACCCCATTCGACTCGTGTGCTGTCATCCAGAGCCATGTTCTCGAGCTCCGGCGTGGGAGTGAGGGGCTCGGTGGTGTCTGGGTCCGCTGGCGCTGCAGCGGCGCCCATGGCCTTGGCGACGAAGTCCGCCCGGTGCCTCCTCACCGCCTCCAGCATCTGGCTGCAGTGTGGGAAAGAGTCGGATGTATCCAGCGCCATTTTTGCGTGTAGCATCTCCAAGCAGACGGAACAGGCCTCGTAGGTGTCCGTCGCCGCGAGGGAGAAACCGCATCCGCTAGGACAGGCGCGCAAGGTTGGGCTCGCCGTCCTGCTGGTTTTCCTTGGAAGTCTTGTCTTTCGCTTTCCTTTCTCCGGAGGCATGTCCGAGATAAGGTGGGCGAGTCCTTCCAGAATCCTTTTCCTTTTATTTTGAGATGTCTCCTCCGTCGTGTCGCTTTCGCTGGCTAGCCCGCTATGAATTAGCAGGGGTAGCGGTGTGACGCAGTTAGCGCCGTCGAGCGAAGCAGTCTGCGGAGAGAGGAGAAGAAAAAACTTCGGGGTTAAGATAAAATGTGCCAGACTAGCTTTCGCTAGCCCAGCAGTACGCAGGAACAATTCTCTGTACGCTCTGTGTAGGGAGCAAGCTCACCTCTAGTTGAGCAATGAAGCAACAGAGAAGTCCCGCGAAGAGAGGTAGTTCAGGTTTAAGCGAGGTGAAGGGCAAATAGAGGAAGTTGGATGGGCGTCAGCGGCTTAAGTGCCCAGAGGGCGGGGCCTCTGGCACAATGCTGACGCCCTTGCCGTAAATGTGTGAATGTATTCCTTCAGGTAATCGCGCGGGGGCACAATTCCCATAGCATATGTTGCACCGAGAGACATGACTGAAAGGGAACTATTCCTCAGTTTTGGAGCAGCAACTGGAAAAGTATGAGTCACTCTGTATTTCAGTTTGCATCTTAGAAAATCTAAGAGAAGCTGGTTGGTAGAGCAGAATCACATGACTGCAGCCATTTTAATAAGTACTAGATCAGTCAACAGTTTTACCATGTGGTCCCCACTGTGACGGCCAAAAAATACTTTGTCAACAATTCCTATACAGTAATGATGTTTCTCTTTCCAGCTTTCCTCTGTATCATTTACAGAAAAACATGACCATTTGTATAAAAATGTTAAGAATAAACTCTTTAATGTGAGCATCACCTCCTCTTATTGTCAACAGGGCCTTCCTGGTCCAGATGGACGTGAGGGAATTCCTGGGCTGCCTGCGTCAAAGGTAGTCGTTTATAG
The DNA here is from genome assembly GCA_038048925.1 of Garcialebias charrua. Classification (NCBI taxonomy): domain Eukaryota; kingdom Metazoa; phylum Chordata; class Actinopteri; order Cyprinodontiformes; family Rivulidae; genus Garcialebias; species Garcialebias charrua. The sequence goes on along the minus strand of JBBPBX010017641.1, from coordinate 3,670 downwards.
TGTTTCTGACACGATGCACTTTTAGTCTAAATGTTTGTCACTGTTTGTCCTTGAAGTTGTTGTAGACAAACATCTGACAAAAGGAAAATTATTAAAATTTTGAAGTACAATCCTCTTTTTTATCTGTTATGAAGTCCTTCCAGCAGACAAGTTTGCGATCATACCACAGACTAGTCCAAAAACAAGTCTAAGAGGAAGTGTAAATGTTTATGTCCAAGCTAAATTTTTAATTTACATACAAGCTAAATATTTAGGTCTGAGCTAAATATTTAGTTAGCAAACAAAATATTTAGTTTAGAAATTAAATACTTTGTTTGGAAATTAAATATTTAGCTTGGATAATAAATATTTAGTTTGGAAATTAAATGATTAGTTTTGAAAATTAATATTTAGCTTGAAAATTAATATTTAATTTACAACTAAATATTTAGTTAACTAACTACATATTTAACTTGCAAGTAAAATATTTAGTTTGTAAATTAAACATTTATCTTGGATATAAACATTTAGTTTGTAAACTAAATATTTAGTGTGGAGCTAAATAGTTAGCTTGTTAACTAAATATTTAACTTGCAAATTAAGTAGTTTGTAAATGACATATTTAACATGTAAATTAAATATTTAGTTAGTGAACTATGACATTTATAAATGTATGAATAACATGATGAAAATATGACTTTGAAAAAAAAACAATTTTTTTTTAATGAAAGGCTAAAAAATTGCTGTTAATTTTTGACTGTAACTTTACAAACGGTACCCCATACTGTGATTATTTTCAGGGTCTTCCAGGGAAAAGTGGGGCTCCAGGTGATGCTGGCCCACAGGGACTTCCTGTGAGTGACTTCTCACCTCACCTGATTATTTATCATTTTTAGTATTATCATATGCCTTTCTTGTTTTATTCTTTGATGTTTGCTGTAATTTTGCTCATGCAGGGTTTGCCAGGAGCATACGGACCAAAGGGGCATGGTGGCACAAAGGTATGACCAGAGCTGATGCGCCATGAAAATAGTAGTTCTTCCATGTGCTGAGAGGAAATTCAAATTAAACCAGTTATTGTGTTTTTCTCCCTCTGTCCCCAGGGTAACACTGGAGACCCAGGAGTTGTGGGACTAATGGGGTCTCCAGGGAAAAAAGTAAGTTTAGAGCAAAGGTCAACACGTTACATTTCACTAAATCTTCTGAAAGAACATGTCTAAACACCAGTCTTATTCAAAATATTTGTAAATGTCAGCTGGAGCTCTGACAGCCGTCTCATCTGAAGTGTTATTTTGCTTCCAGGGCGAGCGTGGCGAGCAGGGAGTGCTGGGACCTGTTGGACCCAGAGGAGGACCTGTGAGTCCCTAATCATTGCTGCTGATGTTCTCCTTTCTTTTAATCATACGTTTTTCTTCAATTCAATTTAATTCAGTTTATTATAGCTACAAGTGGGGAGAGGGGTGGCACAGAGAGCCTGTGATCGGAAGGTCGCCGGTTCGACTCCCTAGAGCAACAGCATCAAAATGTGGGTGGGAAAGGTGAAGCACCCACACCTGCCTCCATCTTCTCCCCCGGGCACCCTGGATATCAGCTCTCTGCTCCACACAGAGGGCTGTGGTAGCTCGATGGTCTGTGGTTGTGTCAGGAAGGACATCAGGCGTAAACTCAATCACCAAGTCTTTGTGCGAGTTATTCTCTGTGGCGACCCCTGAAGAAGGGAGCAGCAAAAAGAAGAACAAATTAAATACAATTAAATAATATACTACAAGAAAAAACAAGTCCAAATCATGAATTCAAACTGGATTCAAATCCAATTACAGCCAATTCAAATCAGTTATAATATGATAAAATCCCACCCAGTATTTTACAAAATGACAATTTTTAACAAGTTTTTTTTTTTTTTGAAACCAGTAGATTGAATAAAAATAAAACTCCTGTTTATGCACTCCCCCATTGTGAGCCACACTGGTGCAGTGGAAAGGAGTTGTTCTTGCAACAGGAAGAAAGCTCCTGCAGGACCGGTCAGGCGTAGATCCACATGAACCTCGCTGGATCAAAGCTTCAGCGGCTCAGTGGCTGAGCAGCAGGGTACACCCCGGACAAGTTTCCACTCCATTACAGAACCACACAGAGACTAATGTACTGATGACTGGGGCAAATTGAAAGTTAGCAATTACCCCAGTGTGCGTTTGGTTTGTGGGAGGAAACTACTTCACACAAAAAGGGAGTCGAACCCAGGACCTTCTTGCTACAAGGCAACAGTGCTAATCAACTAGCTCAAATAAAACCTGCAGGGTGTACAGCTGATAAATGGTCCACTTTCTCATATTTAGTGATAAAACTCCTTTAAGGGGAATTGCATAATTCTGATGAAACATTATCTCTTACTTCATAATGTGACACAAAAAAAACTTCTGGTGACATTAGCTCTTTTCTGTTTTAGGGTGAACGTGGAGAGAAGGGGCCTGACGGGCCTCCAGGATTACCAGGAGCCAGGGTAAGCCTTATGCAAAGTTTTTCTTAAAGAAACCAATAAGTGTGAATTCCCTCTGGGGACACTGAGATGTAGAAAATATCTAAAATATTATCAAAGGGCATATATCAGGTATCTTTCTTTCTTTCTTTCTTTCTTTCTTTCTTTCTTTCTTTCTTTCTTTCTTTCTTTCTTTCTTTCTTTCTTTCTTTCTTTCTTTCTTTCTTTCTTTGAAATGTACTAGAAAAGGAGTTCTGACACTGTTCATAATGAGTACCATCAGACATACTAAGCTCTACCAGTTCAACCATTACAGATATTTAAATCTTTTAGGCTTGTAGTGAAACATTTGAAACAGATCAGGCAACTGTCATAAACAAGAAAATCAAACCAAGCCAGCTTCTTTAACCATTTGTAGTGATACACCTAACCTCTGATATTTTAGGCTTGACCTTCAAGTACACCTCTCTGCATCTCTCTGAAACTTTCAGTGTTACACCTTCTTGAAGCCCTCAAGGAGACGAGTGGACACTTATATTTTTTACAATTATTATGAATTAATGGACACTAATTAATCAGATTGAACTTTCTCTTTAATGTGTGTTAATTCAGAATTGATCAACAGTATATTTTTGTCATTTAATGATGATTTTACTAAGCTGGTATATTTTAAATATGCCAAAGTTAAGAGAACATCTCAGAATGATCTTGCTTTAAACTGTCTGCTCTATGCAGAATAAGAGTCAGAGTCAGAGTCAGAGAGAATTTATTGTCATTTGCACCGCATGTAGTACATGTGTTGAAAACGAGATTATGTACACAGGGTCCCAGTTACATCCAACAACAAATGCAAGAGAAATACAATAATAACATCTAGGATTAACTAAGAGAGACATCACATCAGCTAGTAATACACTAAGCCCTAATGTAGTAGAAAAACATCATTATAAACAGCAGCACGAACATGAGCAGATGGTCACAGATGAACGCAGCAACAAGAAACAGATCAGTACAGTATCAGTATGATGTGACCTTTTGCAGTGTTTATTCTTATTATTTATTTATTCATGAGTCTGACAGCCTCAGGGTAGAAGCTGTTTCTCAGTCTAGTGGTTCTACATTTGATGCTCCTCAACCTCCGTCCCGAGGGGAGTGGTGCAAAGAGTGAGTGTGCTGGGTGAGTGAGGTCTTTCATGATGCAGGTGGCTCTTTTTCTGC